>VNJV01001436.1:0-25931 GCA_008042635.1 Drosophila nikananu
TTGAGGAAACGCTAAAAAACTGTCCAGTCATTGAGAGTCGGGTGAGGGCATAAGACGCTCCTTGATTCGGAGCACAACACATGCTCATTAGCATAAGCTAACGAAATGATTAGAAATTTCATTAGTTATCCCACGCACAGCCACCCAGTGACAGCCTTCCACCCACCTCGGGCACAATGCCAAATCGAATCAATCGAAAGGCGACGGGAAAAAACCAGGTTCGATTATAATGCCAGGGAGCAAAAGATGCCGATACACTAAGGGAAAATTATAGGTGCCATTGGAAAATCATATTCAGAAAGTATTTTTGCATCTTTAAATTAAATAAATAATATTTTTAAAGTACGAAATAAACTTCATACTTTTCGGTATAAAAATTCAATTGTATATTTTAGTTCTTCCCTTTAAAATGTTGTTTTATTTTTAAAGTACCTCAAGTCTCAAATATTTTCACCAGTAAGAATCGAAAGCACACTCTTAATTCCTTTCCAATATATATCCAAGGATCAGCTTCCGGTGACAGGCGGCAAATGAGGCGTAAATGGAATTAAATGGCAAATGCAAGCGCGAAAATTGCTGGAGCCGCTTATTGGATTACTGACACTTTACGTGTGCGAAGCCTCCGCCGAACAATGTGCAAATTATTTAGCCAATTTACGGAATTAGCTAAACACGCAGTCGGCGAGTGACAAAGAAATTCGCGGATATCAATCGAGGAATTTCAATAAGGAGAATAATTCGCAAGGATTCTTTTTTTTTGGGGAGCAAGCCCTTAAATCATCGGCCACTTTAAGCCAGCCCGCAGCACTCGAGAGAGTCAAACTTTCTCATGCATCCCTGTTTGGGACAGGACACGTCACACACACACACAGATACACACACCCACGCACACCCGCACACACTAAAACTAAGCAAAATGTCTGCAACTGTTTATTGTTGATAAATTGCTGCTGAGGAATTAGTGCGACTGCGACGATGATGGAAGACCAGGGCCCATCCTGGAAGGCTCTTCCCAAAGCCGCTCCGGACTCGGGCCACTTTCAGCCGGACTGTGCAGGACAGCAGCACTGGGAGAAAATGGATGTTCATTTTAAAGACTTTTGGAAACTTTGGTAGCTATTTATGCGAGGAAAAAAGAATATTAAAGATACAAAAAGCCATAAATTTGTTAAATAGGTAAGATATTTATTAAGAAGACCAGAAAATAATTGTCTACGTAAATAAATACTTTTTAATAGAGAATAATTATATTTATTGCAACACTTTCAACTAAATAATTAATCATATTTTTTAAAGTGTGAGTTCTAAGCTTTTTTGGCCCTCAGCTACACCTCACACTGGCCACAGAGTTTTTAGAAAATGCAAATTTCGCATACTCCCAAAACGAAGGGGGGGGTGGAAATGGAACCCGAGAGCCGGAGAAATGGAGAACTGGAGAACAGGAGCACCAGAAAAGCTGGAGATGGAGACGGAGATGCAGGCCCTGCAAATCTTTATGCCTGCTGGACTGCAGAGTGACACATGTCGGCAGCATAGAATCCGGAATCAGAGCGCTTTACTTTTTCTGAGCGATGGCCGGCACAGCCACAGATACGCAGTATCCCCATGCCACAGAGCCATGCCACACCCCCCGAATCTCATAATAAAGTTAGCTATGCTATGCGGCCCGAGGGAAAGTTTTCGGTTTGTTTTGGCATTTATTTAGTTTTAGTTTAGTTTTCGGAGTGGAATGATATGCAAATTTGAGTAACTGCAAAATGCAATTGAGGTGCCTGTATAATAATCGAGTTTTCCGCACTCTGAGTCGGAGTTGGAGTCCCTTTCCCTCTGGGGAAATGTCCTTAAAGTCTCCTTAAAGCACATCCACTTAACCTTAAGTGATCAGGTATTAACCGGCGGGGAGGGCAACTCCCTCGATAAATCCCATAGCCAGCAAATCGTCGAGAGCATAAATCTTGCACTGTCCACTTTTGTCACTGACCGGAAATGTCCAATAAATTGTAATTTTTCCCTAAGCTTTCCTCCCAGTTTTTCCTACGACTTTTCCCAGTATTTGTACGTACGTTTGCGTGGGCTGCAGCTCAATCATCGTTTAATATTTATGTGCTGTTCGATTGTGAAGTTTATTGGATTTGTTGCTCTCTTGTCGGCTTCTATATGCTTCTGCTCCGATAATTGCAGCGTTTGTCCTAAGGAAGCTGCAGGTGTGTGCCTGGAATTTATTGCGGCTCCGTTGTTTGGGGGGGAAAAAAGAGTCGATTTCAGCTCAATTGGCTTGTTTACTTGGTTATTTATGGGCTTTCTTAGAGGGATCTACTTGGGGCTCAAGGGGGATGATGATGCTGCAGATAATTGCTGGGTTATTGGGTGACATTTGTTTAGTGAGTGTGTCCTTTTTTGCTTTTAGAAAATAAAAGCAGTTCAGCTGGGTTCAAAGTGTCTGTGGCCTGTGAACCTGTAATTATATTAACATTATCTAGGAGTAGATTTAATATTTGTAGTTTGATGTAATATTAAACTTGCAAAAATAAATAGCTCACAAAATATTATTGTGAATTAATAATCAATTCAAAAGAACATAAGCTGAAGTTATTGTTATTGTTTGCTTTCCTTTATTGAATGCCTTTTTTCAAAATGTAATCAATGGCGAAATTATGAACAATAATGGATATAATGAAGCCACCATCCTTGATTTGATAGGTTCGAGCTTCGAAGGGTTTGTACCTTCATTAGGCGGCAAGTGTTGCTCATTGCCTGCATATGTTGCAGATCCTTCATGCGAGTCCTTTATTTTTTTTTTTGGGGGGGGGAAAGAAGAACCCGAAGTGCGGCCCGCAAACGTGTCACATCAAACGGAATTGATTAAAATCTAAAATGAAATAGTGCTCTCTCGTCGTATTTCCTACGGATTACGGATTCGTTTGTTATTGTCGCCGCAGCACGTACTCAACGATTGCCCCCGAAAGTATGCACCCGCCCACTCGCAGGACTCGCAATCCTTTTGTGCGCTGCTGCAAGAGACGGGGTGGCAATTCAAATTTCAATCAAATGCGACCAATACTCGGGTACCTTTCGGGCCACACATGCTGACCACAAAGTATTGTATCATTTGCTCTCGCTCGGGGACATCCCCATAGAACCCAATCCTTCGATCCGAAATCAAATCAAAGGCCACAGCAGAAAGGGTGCAACTATTGCCAGAATCAGATAAAATTTTCATTACCTTATGGCCGCACATTATCGGCATGCGGCCATCGTCTCCATCTCCGACTCCAATTCCATATCCTTGGCACTGAACGCCGGACTTTGGATTCCGGATTTCAGTGTGGACTTGGAGGAGGCCATGTCCCATGGACACAATGTGCTGCTGATGACGTCGAGTGCTGCTCCTGCCGCCGTAGTTGTTGTTCTTGTTGTTGATGATGCTTATTGTGTGAGCCATAAAAAACAAGCGGAAAAAAGCAAGTTTCGAAGGTATGTGGGAGTGTGACGACTATGAAGTTACCTACGACTTTGATTGGGGGAATTTCCCTTAAAGAAATATGAAAATATTCATCAAAACTAAGATCTTATTATAAAGAATTTCTAAAGAAGTAGAAGCTCAACTTAATGTAGTAATGATTTGATTTCTACAAACAATTTATATACCTTCGTCAACTCCTCGTACACGGTATTAAAATCTCGCCAAAATGAAAGGAAAGCAGGAGGTTCAGGGAGACAGCGGCGACTTTTTATACAACAAACGACAAACGGAAAGTGTCCGACAGGAAATAAACAGGCGACGGCGACTAGGACTCGGACTCGGACTCGAACTCGGACTTGAATTTGGATTTAGATCTGAACAGGGACCACGGCTCCATCTCCATGACCACTGCTCCTGAAAGGAATACCGACACGGATTCGAATTCGGACAAATCCCGGCTAGAGCGACGGCGAGAATAAAAAGGGTAATAATTTTATCTAGCATTCAGATCAGACACACGTCTGTCTGACTGTCCAGCTGAAGTCCCTTCCCCAGGACTCTCTGTGTGCTTTTTATGTCCTTTTTTTTGTCATTTGGTTGCGGCGGCTACTTGAAACTTTTGTCAACAGCCACTTGCAATTTTGCATGAGCGGCTTATGAATAAGCGACGGGCTCCTTTGCAGTCGCAGGACCTTCCCACAAAACCGGATATATATCCCCGGGGACAGTTCGTTCACCGAAGGGATTCAATTACAAGTACCTTAAGCTGGCCGCATCCAGCTGCCAACTGTGACAAACTGAAGGACTTTTCGAGGACTACAACTATTTCCGGCCAACGGCGAACGCCGAACTCCACGCCGAACGTGGGCCAATCTATCAACATAATTGATGGCTTCGATTAGTCACAAGGCGTTCTGTTTTAGCCCCAAGAACGAAGCCAGGAACGAAGAGTTATAGAGAGCTCAGTGCACAAATCGGCGATTAATTAAATATTTACTTTCGGAGCTCAGCGAGCCAATTAATCCTGGCACGGCGATCCATATCCGGAATCGCGGACTCGAATCCTTCGAAATCTTTGTCCTCGACTAATGAACTGATGCGGCAGCGATACGGGGGGGGAAAACTTTAAAGGGTTTTTCCGACTTGCTGCCCCGCCATTTGTCATGCATCTCGTGCTCAACTGCACGGAAAAGAAAACTCTCCGGCGGCCACCAAGGAGTTTTCTTTTGCCGTAATTTATAATTTTCGCAGCAGCTTCTTGAAGCGAACAGGGGGAGGGGCTGCCGAATGGGTGTTCCTGTCCCCCCTCCCGGACTCTGTGCCACAACAGGGGGGGCCATAAACGCACCGGGGGCAACGGCGGCGTCGCATAATTCCGCCATAACATTTTGGCCAGGACTCCGGACACCGCTGCCACCTTGGAACATGAGCTGCAGAGCACAGCTCAAAAATATATATACATAGTTGGGTTTCAAATTGATTTTAAATTATGATTTTTTTGTTAAATATTTAATGAGCTAAAAATATTTAAAAGTAGGAAAAAGATTCGAAATGTTTAGGGTTACAATAGTTTGTAAGCCCAAAAGTATACCACAAAAGTAAAGAAACCTTTAAGTCGGGAGTAGGTTTAAGTTAGTGTAGGTTGGAAAAATCTTTAGATAATTTTATATATTTATTTATTACTTAAACCTTGACTTTATTCCTTTTATTATTATATTTCTTTCGTACTGATTTGTGGAGTTCTAAAAGACACATTGTATAGTGGCTTTGATATATGTGGTAAATAAAAGTAAATAAACTATATTAAGACACAACAAAATATTGAAATGTAGTTTCTTAATATGATTAATTTGTTTGAATATACATAATGTATAATATTTAGTTCAAATATTATAAATATAAATATTTCATGCACTTAAATACCTCTTTTTAAGTCTTTAACATTATACTTTGTATTATAAAACATTGATTTTTATAAGTTACTAACAATTCCTGTTTACAATGCTCTCTTTGCTAACTCCTTAGGTAGTTTCAAATTTGTTTTCTCCAAAAACACCCACCTTTTTCCAGTGCAGCCCCAGACATGTCCGTAGTCATTGCCATTGTCGCAGTCGCTGTCGTCTCGTCCGTGTACCTTGGTGTCATAAAAGGAAGCAGGCCAGCAAACTGCAGCAGGAGGGGATTGGGGTCCCGAATCCTGAGTTAGTTTCCATGTATCGCTGCCCTGTTGGCTGCCTGACAAAATGTGTAAATGTGAAAATGTAAAAATGTGGAAATGTCCTGCTGCTCGCCAGCCCGAGTTCAAAGTCAATTGTAATTTTTATGGCAAAGTGCTACGCAATATGAATTACATCGGCCATACACTCTACGATATCTTGGGTATTCTGCCCCCGTCGTGTCGTCAGGTGGAGTCCAAGGAGTCCAAAAAGGAGAGTTACTACTGCAGGGTGTTTTACAGTCGTATTTAACTTTCGGACTTCTCTCGCAACATTTGACTTTCTTGGCCCATAAAAATGACAATTGTAATGTGTGCGAATTTACTGGGCAAACAAAGGATTCGCCATAAAGACAAAGACGGTGGAGAAATCTTTTTCCTGTCACTGTCAATTAGAGGCCCTAACACTTTACTCCTGCTTATCACCCCCAAACAGCCAGAAAATTGAATTAAAAATCAGCTTTTCACGTACTTTTATTTAGCCAAAAAAAAACCAAACCTTGACTTAGAACTAGCTGGAAAAAAGGTGGAAAATGCGCTGAAAGCCAACCCCTAAGACAGTTAAATCCTTTGAAAAAAAAATCATCAGCGAACTAATCCTTTTAAATGGCTTAAGTCCGTCCTGGAAAAGTCCCCGAAAAATTGCTGGAAAAATATTTAAAAGTAATGAGAAATCCGTGCCTTCATTATTTTGATGGCTGATTCAACCTGACGATATTCCCGGTCCCCTTATCAGCCCATTCCCGCCCCTGCAGATGGAGTTTTGAGTTTTCATTTTTTTTTTTTTCAAGAGTTTTCGGACAACACGTTGTTTTCATTGCTCATTAGCGGCGACAGCGCGAGTTTAATTAGCAGTGACGCAGCTTCCGGAGTTTCGCAGGAAACCCTTTGAGAAGGGTTCGGTTAAATTGCTTCCGGCAGCTTGCAACAACCCCTATCCATTCAGATCCAGGTCCACATCAAACTTCTGCCAGAAATCCACGGCACAACACCTTGGCCGAAAGAAAAATTGAGCAACACTTTGATTCAATGAGCGACCAAAGGTCGAATGTTGGACTTCAAGTTGAAGTCATGCCAAGGGGGAAGTGCTTCGGCAGCACTGGGAGAAATCTTTGCTAATTAACTAAATGTTTTGTATAAATCAAAGATGAATCAAGTTGGGTTTTAAATGTTCTCAGCATTCGGGTTACCGGGTTATTAAATCAAAGAAACGTAACAGGAGCTCTGCCTTTAGTAAATACTTTTTAAAAGTTACTAGAAACCAAAGCAACTTCCAACCCAATTACATTATTCCGTTTTTATACATTTTTCTTATACTGACATTTTTTTTTTTGCTCTGCACAGGGCTGGGGTCCAGCAAGAACTCCAACTAATTGCCTTTTCGACATGCATTTAATCTCTATTAGAGCGGACGAGCCAGTGATAGAAAACTTTGCCAGCAGCACCCCACATGTGATGCGGTCTTCATAAATTATTAAGGGGTTCGGAGGGCTCCGGGGTTCGATTGTTCGGTCCTCACTTTTGGCATTTAAAACAAATTGTTGTTCTACGCTAGTTCGATTATTTGGTCCCCAGGGGCGCAGGAAGGACAGAACAGGACAGGACAGGACAGGACTGGACAGGAAGGCAGGAAAAGTTTCCCCAAAAGTCCTGCTGTCTGTGTTGATAATGATGGAAGTCATCACATGTGTGAGTGGTGAGAGCTGAGTGCCGAAGAGTTTTCCTGTGGGGAAGTAAGGTGTGAGCATGCTCCTTACATATCAATAACGTTTTAGGTTTAGGTAAACCCTCCTGTTTTCCTTCAAACAGCAGCTGTGTGGACTGCTGATGACCTTTTAATTGAAGTTCGAAGTTCGTTGGGCTGTTTTTTTGTTGGGGAATGTAATTGTATCTGGGCTATCGGCTAATAGCCTCCCCCGGAATCTGCAGCCATGCACACAAAAATGCAAATAAACGCGACCGCTCGGCATTCAATAATCTCCAGCGATTCTGAGTTGCGAAATCAAATTTTACGACGAGCCACGGGAATCCCTTAATAAACAGTTGAAATCTTGAGCAAAGTAGCGAATTCCAGGCACCCGGGAAGAGGAAAACACAACCCCTCGCCACAGCGATTGCCGTTAATTAAACCCTTTTTCGGCTGCTGGAAATCTCTGTGGGCAAAGTTTTTCCATTAAAGGAAAACCGGGGCGAAGGCGGCCGCAGGCAAAACGAAATCAAAAAGTAAAAATTTATGAAGCGTTTAATTGAATTAATTAAAAGCAATAATACCTTGAAATAATTGTGCCTAATAGAAAAACTTTGGGCACCAATGGCCAGTTGAAATGTCGAGATACAGACACGGAGGGTGGAGTAAAATATACAAAAATGAGGTGAATGTTTCACAAATAAAATTAATAATTTAAAGTATTAAAAACTATCGTTTTTAGTCTTAAGTAATTGAAAAAATGCGAGTAAGTAATTACTAATATTTAGAAGTATTTAATATGTAACCTCTATCGTACCCTTTGATAAAGTATTATTTTAGCTTTCTATGATTTGTTATTGATTAGATCTAATATAAACAAATTTTGTATTAATTTTCGGTACCTTAATTTATCTAGTTAAACAACTGTATTACTGTATATCGAAGCTTCACCAATTTTTTTTGGCCATCCCTAACTACAGATCCAGATACAGATGGCAGATAGCAGAGGCCAGATCTTCGGCTGACTTTTGACAGACAGAGTTATGCGACAAATCCTGGACCAACGGCCGCACCAGCCATAAGTCAAAATTATCAACAAGATGGCGGGGACCAGGAGCAGGACCAAAATCAGGGCCAGGACCAAGAGCCAGCAGCGAGACCAGGACCTGCTGCCTCCAGTTTTCCAGCTGTCACGCACGTAGGCCACGCAACATTGCGAAAAATATGTCTTTGATGTCATAAATCAATTACGAGTGGGATTGCCGGCTACCGCCATCGCCACGACGGCAGCCAGGACGCCCGCCAGGATCCTGCTCCTTTCGAGCAAACAACTTGTTAGAGGTGACTGACTGCCTGCCGCCACCACACACACTCTCAAAGTCCCCCTGCCGGCGATTTTCAAGTCTCGAGTTTAAAACGTGACTAAATTGGGCGATCTGAAAGTTTGCCTTGCCAGCGAAGTTACCAAATTAAGTGGAGTAAATGAAGCGCAGGAATTCTAGGAGGAATTTTGGGGTAGAAAAAAATATATAATAAGATATTCTCTAAGCAATTTTAAACGATTAATGGCAAAAAATAAATGCATTTCATAAGCTAAATGAATATAAAGTATATAAACGTACATATATAAATAAGTAGAATTAGGTTTCTATTTTACTTTAATTTTTAATAAAAGTTAAAGATATTTAATATCTTTGCTTAGGTATCATAAATTCCCTCTAAAAATTATACAATTTTTATATATTGAACCTGTTCCCTTCTCTCAGTGTCCTTTCCCACCTTTTGCAACTCCGCTCCCCTGAGCCTTTTGTTCTGTAATTATGTCACACACATGGCCGCTGAAGGCGACTGGGGAAGATCCATCACCTCGAGTCCTGTCGAGTGCCAAATGTCAACGTGACATGTGTGAGCACAGGGGAACAGGAGCAGGACTCCCATGTTAGTTTATCAAACATAATTAAGAAGTTCTCTGAGCCAGGAAAATGAGGCAGAGAGAGAATAAACAGAAGTTTAATTATTTTGCAAGTTGCCGTGGCCTCGGGGCAAAGGCGATTGAGCCGAGGGCTCACCTTTTGACTTATGATGTATTGCGTGCTTCGTGACAGCTGACAGATGACAGCTCACCTCCTGACAAATAGTGAGATTCCGGAAAGGATTCCGCAAATCTCAAAAGCTTAAAGATACTGGCACTTTCTTAAAGAGTTGCCGTTCCCCCAAAAAAACGTTGAAAGCACAAGAAAAACAAGTTTCCCAGTACACATTTGCATAAATCAAACAATTAGTCACGCCGTCTATAAAGAGTAATTTTCAAGACCAAAAACTACTGTCCACTAGCAGGATTCTTCTTGTTTGGTCCTTAATGTGTCCCCGCGGTGCTGTTTGAGCCTCGTCTTACAACTATCCCGGGGAAGGTGTCCTGCCGGAGATTCCTCCTCTAATTTATGCGACATTTGCTAGTTTCCCGTTTTGCCATAATAACTTCTAATTCACCTAACCCGACTCTCGACCCTTTTCTGGGACCGGGACCCAAGTCGAAGTAGAACCACTCTCAGCCACTCACCACTTGGCCAGGCACTAATTTATGGTTTTGGGCATGGAAATTTATGGACAAAAAGCTGAACAAAAATACAAAATACATTTTGTATTTGTTTCAAAATAACACACGCCCAGGCTTAAGGTGACAAACCATTGAATGAAAAAGTTCGTAGATGTTAAGTAGTCGCCTTGCAAATACTCTGAAATACTGTAAATTATTAAGTTATTTTAATAATTGATTTTAAAGAAACGTCGTTGGATTTTGAAGAGTAATTGAAAGGCAAGAGATGTTCGTATTCCAACGGAAATGTTTGTTATATCTCGAATTTTGTTTTACTTTGTTAATCAACCATTTATTTAAGTATAAATTCAAATCCAAAGAGAATTTAACTTAAGTTTCGTATATATTCAAACTCTTACCTTGTTCTCAAACAAAGGAAGCATCTTAAACATCATTGATTGACTTTGTGTTAAAAATAAACTTAATCAAAGCCGCACAAAGTGGCACATATATATAGTCTATATAAATCTCGGCCAAAAACCGTTGGATGCTAATTAAACTGGCTTTTACACCACCTCCCCGTCGATTAATCAGACAGTTCAGTAACCTTTCTTCCTTGGAGAGTATCGGCCAGCAAATGCGGAACTTGTCGAATAAATTACATAAGCGAAACGGCTCAGTATTTTTCTCTCCTTTGGTACTTTGTGGCTCTCTGGAAAGTTCGCTGCACTGGCGACTTAACTATATAGATATGGCCATAACCTCGTCCCCCTGGCGGCCACCTTGGCCACTTATGCAATTGTGCAACTTCTACCCGTTCTGAAACGGAAAAACTCGTTTACAAGCCTCCGAAAAGAATCAGCGTTGCTTAGCTGTGTGTGTTTAAATTTAGCGCTTTTTATTAGCAAGAATTAGCGTCACACCTGGTACTTCCAGATACACCGCGAGGAAGCAGGAACCCAATTAATACTTATAGACAAATAGTTTCTTAAAAAAAAACTAGTTGTGACTTGGGGTTAATTATAAATGCGACTAGACGCTGGTGAAGTTTAAGCTCTTTGTTCTTTTATGTTAATTGGATATGCAGCCACGCGCATATAAATATTTATTAGATGCTTATAGAGTATAGTAATATACTATAGTGTATATATATTTCAACATTTGCAGTTGCTTTTGTGAATGATATTAATAATACACCTAACGGGAGACAGATAACTGAGCAGGTTTTCATTCTACATAAATATAGTTTATGTAAAAAGACACTTAATAACTGGAGACCTTAATCAAGAGATAATAGAAATGGTATATTTACTTTATATGTATATTACCATATTTGTATTCCTTTCCTGTATAATATGAAAAAATGTTCAAATAATCATTCAACTCTTTAAAATTGATATGGTTTCTTCAGCTCAGAAGCTTAAGGAAATATAAATATGAAATATTACAAACTACAGCATCATGTCATCAACCTTTTCCTGACAATACCCATTATTTTTGCTCAGTGTTCCGCTTCTGTTTGGTACTTGCTTCCCTCTCTTTATATTCTCGATTCTGGCCGCTTTCGCCCGGCGAACATATTTGGTAATCAGCGGCAGCGGCAGCAACTACGATGGCCAAGTTCAGTGGCCTCGAAGTGTGTTGGAAGTGTTTTGGCCAGTCTTTTGATGATGGCTCTGGTTCTAAAACGCTCGGAAACTGGGTTAAGCCTGGTCAGGTAGGTAGCTTCAGCCGCTCTGAAGATTGCCAAATCTGGGAAGAGGCGGGGTTTCCTCACAATCTCCAGCTTAACTCTTCGATTCGGGGAAACGATTGCCAAACTAGGGAAATATTATCAGTTAAGGTACCATAACTACAAGAAAATGCAATTAACCGGCCCGAAAGAAATAAATAAAAATCAAATGTCAATCACGTAGTGGAAACCTGTTGTCATCCGGCTCTCTAACATTTCAATGACTTTGAACTTTTGTTTGCTCGCCGGTGATGGTTTCTTGTGTAGCATTTTACACATTTACATTTACATATTGATTGTTTGCTTGACCCATTTTGCGGAGCCCTCGAGAGCGGCCCACGCCACTTCCACTTTCGTTGACTTTCTTTGTCCGCCGATCGATCGATCGATCGATCGCTCGCTCGCTCGAGTCTCTTGATCAAATATGGCCCCCGCCAAGCCCCGCCAGCTGGCCAACCACCAGGCTGTACTCCCAACCAGTTTGGAGCCTCGTTCTCGCCGGTTCTTGGCCCGGCGCTTTCATAAAAAGTCTTTGGCCAACTTTCTTGGGCTTCATTCGCGCTCCATTCGCGCGCTCGTCACCATCATGAAATCGGTTCTCTGTGCGCTTCTCGTCACGCTTCTGCTGGTCAGCCTGGGCCAGGCATTGCCCACCAGCAAAGAGGACTCCGCCGCCACCACCTCCTTTGCTGGGAGAGTCTCGCAGCTGATTGCCCTGCAGCTGCTGAAATTCAACAAGGACATCGATGCCAATCAAGTGCACTCGCCGCTGGGAGTGGCCTCCATTTTGGCCGTCCTGGCCGAGGCCTCCGAGGGCGACACCTACTCCGAGTTCCAGCAGGTCTTCGGTTATCCCCAGGATCGTGACCAGCTGAGGGACACCTACAAGCGGATCCTGGGCAGCTACCAGAACCGGGATGCCGCCGTGGCCCTGCCCTCGTTCCAGACCTGGCTGTACATCTACCGGAACCACAGTGCCCGCGAGGAGTTCAAGGATCTGCTGCAGCGGCACTACTACGTGGATGTCAAGGACATTAACCGGCAGGAGTACGATTGGAATGAGCCCAACACCTCTCTGCAGCTGCCGGAGGAAGGTGCGGAGTCCACTGAGGGCAGCACCGAGCCCAGCAACAGCAAAGATGTGATTGGCTTCGAGACCCTCAAGAGGATCAATCTGGACGAAGAGGACACGCCGGCTGTGCCGCTGACCGATGGCTATGGCCAGGAAATTGTGGACAAAGAGGCCTCCAAGTTCGATCGCGACATCGACGACAAGCAGTATGTGGAAAAACCAGTTGCCCAGGCTGAGGCCGAGCAGCTCCAAAGAGAACAGCAGCAGCAGCAGTCGGAGACCACCGAGTCGAATCTAGAATTAGATTCCCAGCCCGAGGCCACGACGATCATAATCAATAGTTTGGTGGAAAAACAGGAAAAACCTGACATGGCTGCCGAGGAAAATCCAGCGGAGAAGCAGCAGAACAAGCGCAGCGACCAGGAGGAGAGTCAGATCAAGAACCTGGAGGAGAACGAGACGGTGCAGGAGGAGGAGAAGCTGGCCAAGATCATGGCGGCGCCCGCAGTGACCGCCAGTGAACCCGAAAAGGTGCGTCTGCCCCTGCAGAAGCTGGAGAGTGCGGTGAAGGCGGTGACCAAGGATGGCGCCGATGAGATAATGCTGGCTTTGGAGTCCCATCTGTCCTCCGTTAGTCGGGTGAGTTTTTAGAACTTGTCATGAGTAAAAGAATATAGAGAGAGAGAAAATCCTTTCTAATTTTCCCTGTAACCTTCTTAGGTCTATGGTGCTCGTAGTCTGTTCCGCAAGGATGACATTACCTCGGCCCTCAGTGCCAACTCCATAACCGGACGCTCAGTGGGCTCCAAATCCAAGATGCTGCTCTTCAACGGCCTTTACTACCGCGGCAGCTGGGCGAAACCCTTCTACCAGTTGAGGGACGGCAGCGATGAGTTCTTCTTCATGACCAACGAGGATGCCATGAAGGCACCGATGATGCACGCCCGCGGCAAATTCCAGGTGGCCGAGCTGCCGCAGCTTAAGGCCAAGGTGCTGAGTCTGCCCTACGAGACATCCCGCTACTCCCTGTGCATTGTGCTGCCCGATGAGACCGAGGGACTGAGCGAGGTGATAGGCCAACTGCAGACCACTGACTTCCTGCGGGCCCACAAGCTGTTCCAGGAGAAGGAGCTGCACGTGTCTCTGCCCAAGTTCCAGGTGGAGGAGACCTCGCGCTCCGAGGCGATGCTCAAGCAGATGGGCCTGAACAAGGTCTTCTCGCGGACCGAGGCCCAGCTGGGTCTGCTGTCCGAGGACCCCGATGTCCATGTGGATGAGATTGTGCAGTTTGTGAATGTGCGAGTGGACGAGGGGGGCAGCAGTGCCAATTCCCTGTCCGCGGCCACCATGCAGGCTCGCTCCCCGTCAGCGGCCGAGGATGCGGAATCCACCATACTGCCCGTTCCAGAGCCCGAGCCAGAGCTACCCGGCGTGGAACGCTTCGAGGTGAACCGGCCATTCGCCTACTTCATCGTGGACTGCGAGGAGCAGTTTGTCCTGGCCTCCGGCAAGATCTACACGCCCGAGTTCAAGGAGGACCTGCCTTCGTCGTCGGGAGTCTCGGTGGAGGTGGAGCTGGAGCAGTCGTAGACTGCTTGTAACGTCCGCCGGCTTAGTCTTTAAGTTAACGTAACGAATTTTCACCGATCCATGCAATAAACGTGCACAATTCATTTTCACAAAACCAAACAACGAGCGATGGTAGGAAACCGTTTTCCCAGCGCAATCAAAACAGCAATTAATTCGCTTACAGATGAGCACGGGACACGGGCCAACCCCCGGAGCCGGGGATTCAATTGTCCGTCCGTAATGTGAAATGTATCTGACGGAGGGCATCGCTAATTTCCTTCGCCGCTCTGCAAATTTGTCATTGGGTTAAGTCCCTGGGAAGGGGGTTGTATTCAGGTTTCGGATTCATCGATTCTCAGGCCACTCAAGCGTGAGGCGCATCCGCCACGTGTCCCCTGCGAGCTGCGCCGGAACGAAGGCTGACAGGACTCTTCAAGTGGTCAATGGGCTGCAATTAAAACTCTCATTAGAATGCACGATGTCTTGCCTCCGAGAGAATATCTCTATCTCGCAGTCT
The DNA here is from genome assembly GCA_008042635.1 of Drosophila nikananu. NCBI lineage: Eukaryota > Metazoa > Arthropoda > Insecta > Diptera > Drosophilidae > Drosophila > Drosophila nikananu. The sequence goes on from VNJV01001436.1 coordinate 14,792, forward strand.
GGCCAGGAAGTGCGAGCCCCTTGTTTCCTGCGAAGCGAAAACCACCGAAAACGCATTGCGAAAAGCAAAGCACACAACACGGAGAAAATGTGTCTGGAGTTCGCCGCACACACACACAGCAGGGGCGGGGTGTCCTTAGACTACTCTCGAGGTCTGGAGCTGAAAGTGGCGCCGGCCTGGCGGGCGCCAAAAAGCAGAGGTAAAAACAGGAGTAAATGCGTGCCATGATTACAGCGATGACGACTTCCACCCCGAAGGAAGGCAACTGGGAGCGCAGACTTCGGGGGGAGACTGCGACGGAGACGATGATGTTTCATCTTTTCCACATGAAAACTCACGTAACAAAAATTATGATAATCATAACTTTTTGCCCCACATCACCTCCTCCTCCTCTCTGAGCCGAGCTCCTGCCCGTTTGTTTTGTTAGCCACTGGACAAAGGACCAGGGACCAGGGACCAGGGACCGGAGAGCCCGGGAAAGGTATGCTCCGACTTGGACCTTGGACCAGGAGGACAGGACTGGCGTCTAGATTTTTTCTGTCGTCTGGCCGTTGCTCTATTTTTATTAAGTCTTTGCATATAAATCAATGTGGCCCGATATGCAGAAGAGCAGAAAAAGGTATAAAAGATTTATGGCTGCCCCCATGCCGTCTCGTTTAAATATTGTTTAACATAATTTCGTGCAAAAGTTTCGAGATGAAGGCGAAGCTAGGCAAAGCGAACTCTTTTGGAGAATGAATAACCGAGACCGAAGAACTGAGAAAATGAAAGCTACACCCACATACCCGATAGATAAATAAACAAAGTGGCCATAAATCCATCCAATTGCATCAGCGACAAACGTACAAGATTTATGGCACTGCCGCGAGTCTAATTACCAGTCAAGTTTTCTCGAATTGAAAATTTTTGGGGGAGAATAGCGCAACAAGTGCGGGAAATCACAAAGTCAGCGGCGCCAGCTGTTTTCCCAGAAGAGTCTCTTTTCCCCCCAGGAAAAACTCAGAGCCGTTGACACCGCACATGTGAACAGCAGCTGTCACACTATGGAGAGCAATGTGGATTTAGTCGAAACGAATCGAGTGTTTAGCTTTATAATGCAAAAACCAACAAAAATGACTACACTGTCACTGGGTCCATTACTAAAACGCTCCTACCAAAACACGGGTCGCAGGTCACAGGGACAGCTAGAAGTCCGCAAAGGCCTCCTCGTGACGCATCGTCTTGGCCTTCGGGCGCGGCTTCTCGGAGACCTTGTCAAAGTTGGATATGTCCTCCGGATTGCTGATGTTAGGCACGTAGGGCGCACTCACCGTCTGGTTGAGGATCGGTATCCATTCCACCTCCTTGAACCACTCATGCTCCTTGATGTCCCGATTTCCGTTGATGAGGTTCCCGTACCTAAAACAGTGATAAACCAGAGCTCGAAGAATATATAGACTACCTGAAGATAATATGAACGTTCTCACCGCTTGGAGAGATCCACCTGGAGGAGGTGATCTATGAGATGTCGCAATGCCCCACTGAAGTAGCTGGGCATTTTGTAGTCGGCCTCGCAGATCTTGTTGTACATGCTCATCACATCGCGATTGTGGGCGGAGAAGGGCGAGTGTCCTGCCACAAACTCGTAGATCAGCACCCCAAAGGCCCACCAGTCGACGCTGGTGCCATAGGGTTTCGATTGAATGATTTCCGGGGGCAAATACTCAGGAGTTCCGCACAATGTCATGGTACGCGTCTCCACCTTCTGTAATGTTTGGGGAAGATTAAAAACGAGCACTCACGAAATATATAATCAAGAGAGTACCTTGGCAAATCCAAAGTCGGTCACCTTGAGGTAGCCGTTCTTATCGAGCATTATGTTCTCTGGCTTGAGATCTCTATAGAGCAGGCTGCAATGGTGCAGGTATTCCAGGGCCAAGAAGACCTGGGCGGCGTAAAAGCGACCCTGCTTCTCGGTGAACTTGCGCACTCTAAAAAAACGAAATAGAAATGGAACCTAGTTGAAAAGAAGGTCCTGGCATAGAACTAGAGACTCTGGCACAGCCGTGTTAAGTACTCCCACTTTTATTAAGCTTAATCTAGTTATTACTCACTTTCGATGGTAGGTGAAGAGCTCGCCACCCCCGATCAGCGGAAGGACAAGGTACAAGCTGTCGTAGTCCTTGTGCGAGGCCACCAGGTGCACGGTGTTGGGGAACATCATCGATCGCAGCACATTCTTCTCGCTCATCACATGGCCCACCTGCTTGGTCTTCACCAGCTGATCCTTGCTTAGCTGCTTGGAGGCGTAGTAGACCCCAGATTCCTTCTCCCTTACGAGCTGCACCTTGCCGAAGGAGCCAGCTCCCAGAGTGGCCTTAATATCGTAGTCCTCCAATCCGTTGGAGGGCGATGGCGTGTTGGTCGAGAACTTCTTGTTGAAATCCTCGCGCAACTTGTCCAGAATAAGGATGTAGTCCACCTTCGGGCTGAAGTGCATCTGCGGTGGTTCCGAATTTAAAACCATCTCGACCCACTACTAGGCTCTTGGGCTTAATGGCTACTAAGAAAATTATTAAAATTATATAATAAATTTCGAATTTCTCATTTGTGACTAAATTAAAATTAAAATATTGAAACGCTGTGAGTTGGGAAATGATATTCATGGCAAGGGCAGTCCGATCTATGTATATAAATATAAATATATAGAAGGACTCGATTTTATACATACCATAGGATCTTTTTTTGGGGCAATAACGCTCACAATTTTTTAAATTTTGAACTAAATGAACTTACCGATGTTCGAACTTATCTTAATGCAGTGTTTTAGGCGAAAGACTGTTAACCTTCAAGCTCGAAGTCTGCTGTTTATTACCAAACCACTTTTAGCCCGCAATATTTGACTTAATCCCCAAATAATTCGCAATATACTATAATCAGATACACCTCATAAGCTTGTAATTTATATGGACAACGGATCGAAATCGATTATGTTCTATAGCTGTCCCAAGAAGAGTTATGCCAAATATCAAAAAGTTATTATCTGTTGGTTCAGATAATTACCCCATCATTTATTGAAAAATGCATTCAGTCCCTTTGCTTTTCGGAAACCATAAACTATTATAAAAACAAACAAAAATACATTATTATTTTGACATGAATGAGGCGACTATTTTTACGGACAAACATTTAAAAGTTCTCAAACAGCTCTGGGTGCCGGTCTACAGGAGAACTCACTCGCTGCTTAGCTTTGAAGGTCTCGAAGTTGGAGAGGTCCTCGTCGCCGTTGATCATTGGCTTATACGGCGCTGGAATCTCCTTATTGAGCATGCCGTACCAATCGACGCCCTGAAACCAAGGATGATTCTTCACATCGCTGGCTCCTTCGGTAGAGTTTCCTAAGCTGAGAAGGGGCTGGCATGAGCAACTGCCCGGAACCCAGTCCCAGCCCCATACTCACCGCATCGAGGTATTCACCTGCAAGAGGCCCTCCACAAGGCGGCTTAGGTTGGTGCTAAAGAAGGGTGGTGTCTTGTACTCGCAGTTACATATCCTGTTGTACATCAGGATAACATCGTTGTTGAAGGCGGCGAATGGCGACCGTCCGGCCACAAACTCATAGATGAGAATGCCGAAAGCCCACCAGTCCACAGACTTGGTGTAAGGGCGCAGCTGCACGATCTCTGGAGCCAAGTATTCCGGAGTTCCGCACAGGGTAGAGGTCCGACTCTCCACACGCTTTAATTAGAAACCAAATAATTAAATTTATTATTACTCAGTCGCAAGGAAATCACATTGAAACCCGCTCTCACCTTCGTGAATCCAAAGTCCGTGAGCTTGATGTAGCCGTTCGCGTCCAACATGATGTTCTCGGGTTTAAGGTCGCGGTACATGAGGTGCATCTGGTGCAAGTACTCCAAAGCCAGCACTACCTGGGCTGCGTAGAAACAGGCCTGTTTCTCATGGAACTTTCGCATTCTTGGAGAGAATCTGTCAGGAGGCAGTGAGGACACTCGGAGCACTCACCTGCGGTGGTAGCTAAAAAGCTCGCCGCCATTGACGACCGGCAGGATCAAGTATAGATAGTCAAAGTCCTTCGACGAGTCCACCAAGTGGATGAGGAAGGGGAATCGGGCGGCACTCAGCACGTGTTTCTCGCTGTGAACATGAGTAACCTGCTTAAACCGCACCAGATCATCCTTGCTCATCATCTTGGCGGCATAGTAATTCGCTCCGACTTTCTCCTTGACCAGTAGCTAAAATTAATAAAAGGATTTAAGCACAAGGAACCTGAGAAGCCAGAAACTCTCGAACTCACCACAGTGCCGAAGCTGCCGCTGCCGAGGACGGCCCGCTGCACATAGTTCTTGAGGTTGCAGAGAGGCGACGGCTTCTGGTTTTTCCAGCGCTCGTCAAAGTCGCGCTTCATGTAGTCCAGGATCGTGCTATAGTCGTCCTTAGGGTTGAAGGAGATCTGCTGTGCACTATACCCGCTCATAACACCAGTCCGATCCCCGGCCAATCGTGCATCTTATGGCGTCAATGCCAGCACCACCCGATGGTAGGCGAGCCTGAATGAGAACTATGAGTTGGGATACGAGAATGATCGCGGTCGGCACTCAATGTACAGAAAATTTTAGGTTTCATTACATCCGTAAGAGAATCAAAGATTCCAGAGACAACTGACTCAAGGCCTAATCATGTTTCTGATCAGTTGATAGGAGTAGTCCTTTAGTTTTTGTTGGTTAGAAATTCGCAAAGACCTCCTCGTGATGCATCATCTTGGACTTCGGGCGCGGCTTTTCGGAGACCTTTTCAAAGTTGGATAGATCCTCCGGGTCGCTAATGTTGGGCACATATGGCGCATTTAGCGTCTGGTTGAGCATCGGTATCCATTCCACATCCTTGAACCAATCGTGCTGCTTGATGTCCTTAGTGCCTTTGCTCAGGTTCCCGTAGCTAAAAAGAGTTATGCATGGGAGCTCGGAGAAAGTATAGCCAGGAAACTGGAGTATAATGTAAATATTCTCACCGCTTGGAGAGATCCACCTGGAGGAGGTGATCTATTAGATGTCGCAATGATCCACTAAAGGAGCTGGGTATTCTGAACGTGCCCTCGCAGATCTTGCTGTACATGAGCATCGGCTCGTGACTGTAAACGTAAAAGGGGGTTTGTCCTGCCACAAACTCGTAGACCAGCACCCCAAAGGACCACCAGTCGACGCTGGTGCCATAGGGCTTCGATTGAATGATTTCCGGGGGCAGATACTCAGGAGTTCCGCACAATGTCATGGTACGGGTCTCCACCTTCTGTAATGTTCGGGAAGACTATCAAACGAGTACTCACGAAATATATAATCAAGACAGTACCTTGGCAAATCCAAAGTCGGTCACCTTGAGGTAGCCGTTCCTATCGAGCATTATGTTCTCTGGCTTGAGATCTCTGTAGAGCAATTTGCAATAATGCATGTACTCCACAGCCAGAAATACTTGGGCAGCGTAGAATCGAGCCTGTTTCTCAGAGAACTTGCGCACCCTGAAAAGAGACAAGCAAGAGTTTTCAGGTTAAACGCAGATAATAATAAAGAACGCGTAGGAAAGCTTTGGCGAAGAACTAGAGGCTCTTAAATAGCTTGAAAATTATTCATTTTCACTGCCTGAAACCTCAATCACGCTTAGCTCATAGGAAACCACTAACTTTCGATGGTAGTTAAAGAGATCGCCACCTCCAATCAGTGGCAGGACAAGGTACAAGCAGTCGTAGTCCTTGTAGGAGGCCACAAGATGCACCACGTTGGGAAACGTCATTGAGCGCAGAACGGTCTTTTCGCTCAATACGTGGGCCACCTGATTGGACTTTACGATCTGATCCTTGTTTAGCTCCTTGGCGGCGTAGTAGGCACCGGTCTTCTTCTCCTTCACAAGCTGCACCTTGCCGAAAGAGCCTATGCCCAGGGTGTTCTTAATGATGTAGTCTTCCAGTCCATTCGTTGGCGACGGAGTGTTGGACGCGAACTTGCGATCAAAATCATCGCGCAGTATATCGAGGATCTGCGTGTAGTCCGTCTTCTTACCGAAGAACAATAAAGGTTCTTCCGCTGTTTTTTTACTTTGCATTTTTACTTGCATTTTTTTGTACAGAAAATTTTGAGTTTCTAAAGCCCCTAAACGCAGTCTGTTTGTAACTGACACAAGACGCAAAAGTTGCCCATCGAATTATTCTCGATTCATCTTAATAATTGTATTTCATTTGTCAATGTACCATACATTATTACAATAGATTGTACAAAATCATGAATAAGGACGACTATTTGAAAATTTAAAATTTAGCAAAAAGTTCGACATGCCGATTCACTTTGGACTTCAGCGGCTCCTCGAACTGAAAGTTCTGGAAGTTGGAGAGGTCCTCGGAACCGGCGACAGTTGGCACATACGGAGCTGGAATCTCCTTATTGAGCATGGAATACCAATCGACGCTCTGAAACCAGGGATGATTCTTAATTTCGACGGCACCTTCGTTGGAGTTTCCTAAACTGCGAAAGGGGCCGGCATGAGCAACTGCCCGAAACCCAGTCCCAGCCCCACACTCACCGCCTCGAAGTGTCCACCTGCAAGAGGCTGTCCACAAGTTCCGTCAGGGTGCCGGTGAAGAAAATGGGCTTCTTGTAGTCACAGTTACATATCCTGTTGTACATCAGGATTACATCCTTGTTGAAGGCGGCGAAGGGCGATTGTCCCGCCACAAACTCATAGATGAGAATGCCGAAAGCCCACCAGTCCACCGACTTGGTGTACGGCCGCAGCTGCACGATCTCTGGCGCCAGGTATTCCGGGGTTCCACACAGGGTCAAAGTCCGACTCTCCACACGCTTTAATGAGAAACCAAATAATAAACTCAGCTCAATCCGAGTCATTGACCTGCAATATTCACTTCAAACACCGCTCTCACCTTCGCGAATCCAAAGTCCGTGAGCTTGATGTAGCCCCGATCGTCCAGCAGGATGTTTTCGGGCTTAAGGTCGCGGTACATGAGGTTCATCTGGTGCATGTACTCCAAGGCCAGCACCACCTGGGCGGCGTAGAAGCGGGCATGTCTCTCGTTAAACTTGCGCATTCTTGGGGAGAACTAGGTAAGGACACTCCAAGAACTCAGCAGGACGGCCACTCACCTGCGGTGGTAGGTGAAGAGCTCACCGCCGTTGACCACCGGCAGAATCAAATAGAGATGGTCAAAGTCCTTCGACGAGTCTATCAGGTAAATAAGGAAGGGAAATCGGATGGCACTCAGCACATGCTTCTCGTTGTGGACGTGTTGAACCTGCTTTTGCCGCACCAGCAACTCCTTGCTCATCATTTTGGCGGCAAAGTAGTTTTTCCCGTGCTTTTCTCTGACCAGGAGCTAAGATTTTCAAGGATTTCAGAGGGAAATATCTTCAATTCTTAGTATTAGTATTAATTTGCAGTCCAATCCGCTTGTCAAAGAATAAGGTTTTTACAATTCTAAAGACGCAATGGGAAAGGATCAAGGATCTCGAACTCACCACAGTGCCAAAGCTGCCGTGACCCAGGACGGCCCGCTGGACATAGCTGTGGAGGTTGGATTGGGGCGACACCGTCGGGTTATCCCAGCGCTCGTCGAACTCAAGGCTCATCATCTGCAAGGTCGTGCTGTAGTCATCGTTGGGGTTGAAGGCGATTTGCTCCTTATTTAGCTCCTTATTCTGCTCCTTATTCTGCTGGCTCATAACAAAAGAACTGCCGGCCAATGGCGCATTTTTCGGCGCCAACGATAATGCCCGACAATAGCAGTCGACTCTGGAGGAGAACAATTATTGTGAATCCGGGAAAAATCGCTGGCGTAGCTCAATATACTGGGAAATTTAGATTTCATTACTGCTAAACACGAGACTCTGAAATTCAGGGACAACTGTCTCCAAGCCTAAGCTATAGCTTGGTTTTAGGTGGAGGGAATTTCAAGTAGCGAGGGAATTTCAAGTAGCCAGTAGACCTGCGAGCCAAAGCCAAGGACTACTTCTTTCAATTAGCCGGGCGGGATTCCACTCCTTCAAAGGTATGACAAATTTAGCTGCCCCTGCTCCAGGGGGGAGACTGAGAAATGGCAATTTCCTGTGACTGTGACTGAGTCCGCCCGCACACATGTGAGTCCGACTTCTCGACATGTCCCTGTTGGATTCTGGCTCTCGTCCTGGCCGCAGAAGTAAGAAAAATTGCAAAACGTCCGCTTGATAAATGATGCTAACCAAGATTACATAAGTTGGTAATTTTCTAGTACATTTATTTCCACATGTCAGGCCAGTCGTCAGTCGGCCCGAGTGGGAACTCCACTCCACGGCAACCGCATCTTCATGTTGATGGACATGTGAGAGCCCCGGCATCCTGTGAGTGGGGAGGGATCCAGTCGGGACGATGGCAGGATGCTGGGAGTTGTTGCATGCTTTTAAGGTAACTGCCGGGCGAACCGTTTATTGGCCATTCCGGATACCCGAATGGGCCAGGCTGTTGTCCCACCTAAATTGACAATTAATCATTATCTTTCGGGGCCGGACCGGGGGACGATGGCATTCAGATTGGCAGATTGCCTATGGCTTTGTGTGTGTTCCAATGTGAAAATGGGTTTCTAAATATCCCTGGGCCTGGCCTAATGCCCAGGCATTTATCCTGGCGAACTCTATTAGAGAACGGGGTAGTGTGTCTGACTCATCTGGCTGGGCCACAAATTACTTGGAGGCCTCTTTTAATTCGCTTAAAATAATACAAATCGTCACGTACTTAGTTTGAGACAAAAGCCACTTTCACTTTCAGGGGGAATCGTGCAAAAACTAAACAATTTCACTTAGTCGAGAGGCTCATTTAACTGGGGGATCTGGAATCTGGGTCCCTGGGATCTTGGAGCAAAAAACCCATGCCACACAGCGGCCGCCGCCAGATAAACTCCAGTTGGCTAAGATATGTTAACGACGGCCATAAATAAACGGATAATATCTGGGCGGCCTACATATATGAGGAGGATTTCGGATGCGTTCGCTAAGCGGGCCAAGAGCAGATTAAGTCGCACGCACACGTTTCTTGGCCGTTTCTTTTGGCCACACTTAAAATTCATTTGTTGTCTCTGAAGGAGGAGGACGACTCCTCAACTAGCGCTCAGGACTCACTCCCAGTTGGGCCAGCTTTTGCCCAATTTTATGCAAAGTAATTGACGCCTCGATGAACTGTTGACACACATGGCATTTGTCTTTGGCTAATATTTGGCTTAGTTATCAGGGCCATTTTTTGGGCTTAAGTAGGTGAATGTCCCGGAGCTATGGCCAAATTCAATTATGCTGAAAGGTTTCAGTTTTCCAGTCTCAGTCCCAATCCCAATCCCAATCCACCCTTCTGCTGAAGCAGCTGCCCGAGGACTGGCCTCAGCCATTAGTGCTAATCTCCGCACAATCGCTAGTAAATCAAGGCACGCTCTGCACTCGCCGGCCGGAAAATGCATTCAGGATTCCGGTGATTCGACGGCGGAGCTCACAGTTCACCGGGCAGCAACAATGTCGCGCTTCAGCCACTGGCAAAACAACAACGGCGGTAGGACAAAAAAAAAAGGAAATACGAAAACCTTCCACGACGTGTGCTCGGATTCGGATTCGAATTCAGAAGGTGTAACTAATCCGCTGGCCATGTGACTTTTGTCATGCGCCGATCCGATCCGATCCGATGTCAAATGTAGTACGTACAACACAAACCATTTACCATTCACGAAAATCGACACCCGAGCAGCGAACAGCCGAAAGTTGACGACGACGAACCCTTGCCCAAGTCCCAATCCGAATGCAAAGGTTTTCCACTCAATTCCACCCCAAAAACACGGCCCAGCGGCTTTCCACCTTCAATCAACGCACCTCCACCCCCCAACTTCCGATTGATTCCTGTGTTCGCTTGTAATCCGTTCAATGAGTTTGTCCTGCACTGGAAAAACAGACGGATTCTAGATACTAAATAATGGGAAAGAGTTAACAGGAAAACTCTCTGAATTCTTAATCCATTAAAATGTAGAGAAAAAAATAATTAAAACAAAAATCCATATAATTTGGACTTAAAATATTCAATTTCAGACACATTCTGTACTGATTTTAAATCTGTAGAAGAAATATAAATTTCAATAACAATAAAATAAATCAAAAATGGACAACAAATTAGAAATCGAGTTTTAAATGCAGAAAAGTTCTCCTTTAAAAGCTAGGAAGAAAAAACCAAACCAGACTGAAATCGGTTGAGTTTAAGCCAATTTACGATCAAAAAACCATTGAAGAAGTTCGCGATTTCTGATCCCATTTTTTTCAACAAAAATTACATCGTCAAAATTGTCAAAAAATTTGCCAAAAATTAGAAATCGAGTTTTAATGCAGAAAAGTTATATTTTAAAAACTAGGAAGAAAAAACCAAACAACACTAAAATCAGTTGAGTTTAAACCAATTTACGATCAAAAAACCATTGAAGAAGTTCGCGATTTCTGATCCCATTTTTTTCAACAAAAATCACATCGTCAAAATGTCAAAAATTTGGCCAAAAATTAGAAATCGAGTTTTAAATGCAGAAATGTTCTCCTTTAAAAACTAGGAAGAAAAAACCAAACCAGACTGAAATCGGTTGAGTTTAAGCCAATTTACGATCAAAAAACCATTGAAGAAGTTCGCGATTTCTGATCTCATTTTTTTCAACAAAAATTACATCGTCAAAATTGTCAAAAATTTGGCCAAAAATTAGAAATCGAGTTTTAAATGCAGAAATGTTCTCCTTTAAAAACTAGGAAGAAAAAACCAAACCAGACTGAAATCGGTTGAGTTTAAGCCAATTTACGATCAAAAAACCATTGAAGAAGTTCGCGATTTCTGAGCCCAAAAATTAGAAATTGAGTTTTAAATGCAAAAATTTTCTCCTTTTAAAACTAGGAAGAAAAAACCAAACCAGACTGAAATCAGTTGAGTTTAAGCCAATTTACGAGCAAAAAACCATTGAAGAAGTTCGCGATTACTGATCCCATTTTTTTCAACAAAAATTACATCGTCAAAATTGTCAAAAAATTAACCAAAAATTAGAAATCGAGTTTTAAATGCAGAAAAGATCTCCTTTTAAAACTAGGAAGAAAAAACCAAA
>VNJV01001439.1:0-24301 GCA_008042635.1 Drosophila nikananu
GGTTATCTCTGTCTCTGTCTTGCACACGCAAGTGCATGAGATGGTGGTGGTTTTGCAAAGAGCGAGTTTGTTTACATTTTGATATATATTTTGGTACATGGTATATAACAGTCGTTCACGAACGACTGTAGCCTTTCTCACTTGTTTTTTTTTTAAATTAATTTTTTTCGATTTTTTTTTTACAATTTAACAATTAAATCCCTTAAAAGTTTGGAAAAATTTTGTACATTTTTTTATTCCTCCAGACACGGCTAAATCAATTCGGCTGTTAATGGTGATCAAGAATATATATGATTTATAGGGTCGGAAATGACACCTTCACTGAGTTCTTTGCTTCTGACTGATATTATATGTAATACCCCGAAAGGGGTATTACAATTTAAATATTTATCCATCATTTTATAAGATAATTTTTTGAAAAATTAAATCTTAAAAATATAATAACTAGTCTAAAAATACATTAATTTGCATTCGGAAAACTGTTCTGAGTTAGTTTTTACAAGGCCAATAAAACTGTATACTGAATTGGAATTTATTTTCAAATTAAATTTTTCCGATTTTTTTTTACAATTTAACAATTAAACCCCTTAAAAGTTTGGACAAAAATTTTAAATTTTTGTATTCCTCCAGACACGGCTAAATCGACTCGGCTGTTCATGCTGATCAATAATATATATGATTTATAGAATCGGAAATGTCCCCTTCACTGCGTTGCAAACTTCTGACTAAAATTGTAATACCCTGCAAGGTTATAATATGCTGAGTTTTAATAGGGTCAATGCTTGAGAAATAGGTTATATTTTTGTTATCCCCTTTTTTTTTATCCATTTTAACCATCAAAATTACTTAAAAATACAATAAAATTTCCTACTTATTTGAAAAATATAAAATAATCTCCAAATTTAAATTCCTAATCAAGAGAATTCATTCTGGACCAACGAAAACTTTACAATGTTATCTAGAAAAAGTTTTCAACTAAAAGTTTCGTTTAATTTCATTTGAAAAATCTCTGTTGCTTTTTATGTGAAGTATGTACCTTGATTTAATTAAAGAATAAAATAATATTTAATAAAGAGTTGTTTGTGTTAGTTTTCCTCTCTGTACAACATTTATTTTGTAATAATTCTTGCTTTAACCTTTTTGGCATGCAGCTTTTTCCATGCGAATGTGCCTGCGTTTTAGCAGGAAAAGTGGGCTTATAGAGGGGAAGAGGGAAATAAAAACGAACTCTGTGCATTTCAGCATTTTGCTTGGCTGCTTTCGGGCCAACGTTTTTATTATACCATATTTTAATTATCGTTTCCATCAATTCGCTGAAACACTGCATTAAACTAGGAAATTGTCTTAAGGTTAAATTGTCTTGAATTTAATTCTTCTTCTCGGTTAGATTGTATATTTGCTTGGCAACATCGGATAGCTGAACGTCAATGGCCTTGGTGTCGTCGTACAGAGACGGAGCCTCGCCCAGGATCACAAAGGTGCCGACCAGGGATGCGATCATGAAGAGCCACAGGAACAGCCGATCCATAACCATGGCCACGAAGCCCCAGTCCTGGTCCTCCTGCAGGGTGTATTCAAGGAGAAAAGCGATAATTAATAATTGCAGCATGACATGAGATCCTGTTTAAAAAAATGTATATACTCTTAATGAATTTAAGCAGCGTCCAGCTTACTCCAAATAAGCCTGCACTTAATCTTAGTTCATAATTGAATACTTTATACTCTTCCTCTATACTCAGCAGCCCGCATGCAGGCCGGGTTAATTGCGCTTTAAGCCCACACTTTGAGCGATTGGCTTTCATTAAGCAGTCCGCTTAATCTACTTATGCCCGGCATCAGTTTGGTTATCAATCAAAAGGCGAAATCGCAGCGGCAACAAAGCAAAGCCCGAAAAAATAAATGGCTGAAAAAAGCAGCCAAACAAAGGGAAGAGCCGGAAAATGCGGGAAATTTTCGGGGCAAATCGGGAAAACGAGCAAGGCACACGCTGCCGCAATCACACAACAAAGAACATTTCGATTCGGGTTTGATTGAAACGTTTTGCCGCACCCGCTGCCGCTGATGAAGAGATGAAGTGGGTGGACCGGGCGGCTCTGGACTGAATCGGAGCCGAAGGCCACGCCGATAGCCAGTCAATTGAACAAAAGCAATTAAAAGTGGATTTGCCGGGTGAGTCTTAAAGTGCAAATATGGCAAAAGCTTAAATAAGTCGACAAAAAAGAAGGAATCTAAAGCCAGCCAAAGATCACACAGACACTGAGTAGCCGGCCGAATGAGCTGAGCCGGGAAATAACTGGCCGGGACACCAGCCCAGCCAGGAGAGCCGGAAAAAGCGATTCTTGCGGTTTCCCTGCTCCGGCTGCCCCCGTGGACACAACCGGAATTTCCAATTAAAAATTCAATCAGCTGCCGGACTCAAACTCGGAGCTGGGCTTCAGCTCGCACTCACCGCATTGAACTCGTCCTGGCGCTGCATGTGATGCTGTATGAACATGACGTTGTGTATGGCCTTCTCCAGCTCAAAAGGATACTTTTTGCGTGCGGCCACGTCGCTCAGGGAGTCGTCCAATCCGGACAGCACTGATGGGAGTCCGTTGTAGCCGCTCAGGGTGCTCAGGCCGCCACCCAGGGCGCCCACCAGGCCGCTGAATCTGTAAGTAGGGAGAGGATGACATGTCATCAGAAAGGATTTGTGAAACAGACTGTATAGTAGCACTCGTTTAAGGAGTTTTTAAGGTTGTAAATATTCAACTTCTTTATTTATTATTTAAGAAAGTTATTCCTGATAGTTCCCTTAATATAATATCATATTTTATAAAATCGCTTGATTTTCTCACCTGTTTGTTGCCGTCGTTACGTGCATGCCATTGCAACCGCCCGCCCCCACTCGACCTTGCATGCGCCGCAGGGAGTCCGGACTGGAGCCGCCGGAGTTCATCTGCATCTCGTCCATCAGAGCCTGTCCGAACTTGGTCTTGCTGAACTTGAGCCCATAGTTGATCTTGTTGGCCGCCAGGTCGCGAAGCAGATCCTTCGGGACACGCATCAGCAGCAGCTTGGGTAGCCGCTTGATGAAGAAGGACCGAATCCAGGGCCGCATTTTGTGGGTGCTCGGCTTCCGGTAGTGGATATTGAGTATGATGATTGTAATGACGACGCTCAGCCCGACCAGTAACATGGTGAACAGGAGATACTTCCCCAGCAGCGGCAGTGCCAAGGAGGTGGAGGGTATAATTTCGGAGATGAGCAGGAAGAACATGGTCTGCGACAGGAGGATGCTGATACAAAGGGCAATCTTCTCGCCAGAGTCGGCGGGCAGGTAGAACACCAGCACCGACAGGTAGGAGATGCCCACGCAGGGAATGATCAGGTTGACCGTGTAGAACAGAGTCTTTCGCCGCAATGTGATGTTGAAGAAGATATCTGAGCAAGTCAGTCCATATAAAGCAGCCACCAGGGGACATCAGGAACAGGGGGATAAATTCAAGAAGAAGGAGAGAAATTTACCAGGGGATGAGTTTGGGTAGAGCTTTCGCGCAATTGCCGGCGATTGGAGGCTTTAAACTCCACTAAACTCACCCGGATAGGGCTCCGCGCAGCACGGATAGTACTTCTCGTGTCGCTCCGCCGGTACGCCAAGGATGTCCCACTCCACGCTGGGATAGTACTCGCGCAGGTCGATGCCAATCTCCACCTTGTTGTCCTTGTCGTTCTTCTGGCTGATATGCTTCAAGTCGATCTGGGGAAGGGGAGTTTGAGAAAAGGCCCGTTGATGGAGCCGTTAAGGCGCAGCCCTCTTTCCTGTCCAGCTCAAAGCCACTTGGCATCAATGGACGGAACAGCAGGCGCCAGCAGGAGCAATGTCCCTGCCTCAGCACCTTCTCCTGCTCCTCGAACCAGGAGCTCGAGTGCACTCGTTAAAAGAGTGGCGAAATTCAAATGCGTTGACAAACGCCCGGTGAAAAAGAGCAAATGCCTTTGTGAAATCCCTGCCATGCACGCAGAGAAAACATGTATACAAGTAGCAAGCAAACTGGTGTTAATTATTTCCTTTCTCACTTCTTTCTTCTTCTAGCTTGCTACCCACTTATTGTAATTTTTTCAGTGCATTTTTCTGCCTTTGTCCCTGCCTGGCAGACCTGCGAAGGGTCACCGGAAACGGAAGCTGCCTGGGAGGCAGGCTGGGAGACGCTCTTTGCCTTAATTTATGGCCGCGCATTTTTATGACAGCGACACACACACACAGAGAAAGTCGAGTGGCTGGATGTGAGTTAGTGGGTGCGAGTGAGTGTGCAACGGTTAGACAAGTTTCAATTACACTTTTACAATTTCTCACATTTTAATCTGCGAGATGCCGACGACGCCTTTTCGATGTTCTCACCGCGTCTTAGGCGTGTAAGTCGCTCCCTCATCGCCGCATCTCGGTATCTCATCTCGCAGATAAATGGTGGCCCATAAATCGTTGGCCACGCCCATTTATCTCGGACTCAACTAGCAGCCGGCAGGCAAGAGTAGGAGCGGGAGTAGAGCTGTGGCAGGAATGGGAGTAGGAGAGAGGCCATCACTTACCTGATCGCCATCATAAGTCCAGGAGCCGAACTTCATGAAGCAGGTCTGCTGATCGAAGGGGAAGTAGCGCACATCAATCTCGCAGCTGGACTTGAAAATGGCCGGCGGAGTCCAAACCACCTTGCCCGTGTAGTGGAGGATGGCCTTTGTCATGGTGGTGACCACATACTCGCCATCGGCACTGTACGGAAATTGTGGGATAAGTTAGAACGAAGGTAGTTTAAAAGGGTTTAGGATGGCGTCCAATAGATTCTTATAACTGGTGTTAATTTAATAAAGATTAAAGAGTAATCCTTGACTTCTTAGTTCCTTATTCTTAATTTTATAATGTAAATAAAACACTATAGTTGTTAGCCTTAAACTAGTTGTTCACTCTGTACCTTTTTTGGCTAACTTACTTATTGTAGAGCACAATGTCGGGCAGCCAGATGTGCTCGGAGGGCACATAAAGCTCCGTGACGCCGCCGTACTCCGAGGGATCCCACTTGAATTTATGATCCTGCCACTCGTGCTCCAGCCACACGTTGGTCGTTAGAATTTGATCTTTGAGATTCTGTGAAAATAAAGCCCGCGAATATACGTAAATACTCTGGAAGCCGCAGAAAATATAAGTGTGTTGTTGTGTGTGTGGAAAGTGGAGTTCGGGGACTAAGGCCCAGCCATGCATCAAGTGGGATTTGCATTTTATTCATTTTTCCCTTTTTTCCCGCCTCTCCTTTACATCATTTGCACTTCTCGTCCTGTCGTCCCCCGGCTAATGTGCTTTTTGCTGTCAGCTTACGGCTTCCCTTTCTTTTTGGCTTGTTTTATTACCTTTTAAGCCTTCTGGTGGCACCGCTCCACCGCACTCCAACCGACCCGCCCAAAAAAAAAAAAATCAGGAGTCCTGCAGCCGGAATTGCAGTCTCGGCCGGCTGACAAATGACTTGGCCGGGCAACTTAAAGCAAGCGCAGACAACCAAACATTCTCATTCCCATTCTTGGCTACAGTATTCTTCCCGGTGGCAGCGTGTAATGAAATGTTGGAGTGAAATGTTATAAAAATCTAGTGCTCCCCGTGGCTGGAAGTTTTGAGAAATGCGAGCGATTTATCTGAAGGGGCAATGGGAGCAGTGGCGGGAAACCAGTGCTGACAGAAACGAAGCTGATGTTTCGAATTGAAATATGCCACTTTAATGCTCTGCATCTTACACAGGGCGAACTTAGAGGGCTTAATTTAAGTATAAATATTCAGTTTTACACTTGCCAAGGTCCGTTTAAGGATATTGTTTAGTTTTAGAAAGTCGGGTGTCAGATAAAAATGTTTTCTCGTAACTTTTTAATACAGTAAATCTATCCAAATAACTAACTATAAAGCTTAGGTAAGTAAAAGATTTTTAAAAGAAATTAAAGAGATCTACAATTAAATGATAATTTATACTTCCCAAAAGTCAATTAAGAAAACTTACTACAATTGACAAGAGAAGCTATACTAAGCTATGTCTCCTATAAATAAATCTTTGATTAAGTAAAATGTAAAAGAAAGATATACATATTTAAAAATAAAGTTTAGTAATGTCTTTTTATATAATAAAAGGACTCCAGATAAGAAAATATTTCTGTCTGTGTGCACTTAAATTCATCCCCGGTTTATTATGGCTTCATAGGTTTCTCGGTTGCCAGCTCTCTCGATTTGGCTCATTTGTTGCTGTTTATTGTTTAGCATTTTTTATTTACGACCCACTTAAAGTTTCTGGCAACTTTTTCGCTTTTTATTCCGCGGCAAATGTAGCGTAACGCCGGCAGCCTGGCCTTCGCCGAAGCTTAATTAAAAATTCCCCCGCGAACTTTTGGCAATTGCATTAATTGATTTGAGTTCGGCTCACCGCCCGCAAATTACAATTCACAATTTACGAAATACAATTTGCAATTTACAGTTTGCCATTTACACTTACCAAATCGATGAGCTGGGATAGCCGGAGGCCCAGCTTGACCAGCACCGTGTCCGTGTTGTTGCTCACGGGCCGGATGAGCCGGTTGTAGTTGCTCAGGAGATCGTCGTAGAGGCGCTTGGCATCTGGATTGGCCTGCACCGTCTCGCAGAGGAGCAGCAGGACCAGGAGCAGGCATAGGAGCTTGCAGTGCCGCCACAGCGGCCCCAGGTGGGCCAGCGTGCGTGGGCGTATGCAGCAGCCAGCCATGGTGACGTCACTGTGTAGTAAGTGTGGCAAGGAGGCCTTGACGGTCGGCCGGTGTTTTATTGATACAAACACGCGCACAGGTTTTTGTTTACCTTTCTGCCTCCTGGCCTGCCTGGCTGGCTGCCTGGCTGGCTGGCTGGGCTCCGCTGGGGTCGGGCTGGCTTGGGCCACCCTCTGACGCAGTTCGCAGCGAGTGTTTGTATTTGGCTTTTAGCACATGGCCTAAAAGTGTTTACAAGTCTCCAAGTCGCGCTGGCCGCATTTCGAGTCGGCGCACTGGCTGAGCAGCTGAAACCGCTGCGCCCATGCAGCTGATTTTGTTTTCCCAGCGGCCGCTTGAGTTTATTTCTTTGTCTAAATTAAAATTAATCTTTTTCACTCTTTCTTAGGTTGCCCCAAAAAATATTTAATATTTTCCCGCTACCCAACTGATTTTTACTGAATTTTCTGTATTTTTCTGACCAGATTTTCACGCCTTTTTCTGCGGAGCTGCTCTCGGCTCTGCTCCGTGCTGTCCTGCATAGATATTCACAGGAATCGTACTGACGCGCGTTTTGTTTTTGTAGCCTGGCCAGGACCTCTGTTTCGGCGGCTCCAGCCGCCGCTTTGTAGCTTTGTCGCCGGCGGAATTGTATCACAATGTGGATGCTGCGCAGCGCCTGCGCCCGGCGGCGCACCCCGTTTTCGGGAGAGTGCCATCCTGTTACACACAGCAGCCGAGCTGAGCCAAGCCCTAGAAAAGAGAGTCCTTTTCAGTGATTTCGTGCGATTTTACACTCCTCGACCAGAACGACTCTCTGAGGAGCTCTTCTCTTCTGCAGAGCTAATCCCACCGAGGACGACGGGGAGGACGACTCCATTACAACTTCAGCCAAGTTTTTGGGTTTCTCTTTCGGGCCGTGGATATTTTTTGGGCTCTCTCTCCCGCGATATTCCAACGAAACGAGCCACAGCCCAAAAAATTCCCCACAAATACTCCCAGCAGCACACACTTACCCCGAAAAGGAGAAGAACTTCACCCATGTACATGCTGCACATTTAGCAAGCACTCATACGCCCCGTCCGCCCGTACCCGTGCCCCATGCCCGCACCTCTCATCCTTGGCACATTTCGTTTAACCAGAAACCAAATTTTTCGTAATTGTCAACATTCGTTAAAATCCACGTTAACATGCACACACAAACGTACACTCACACATGGCCAGCACACTCACACACACACCTATCAGCACTTGTGCACTTTGCATGTTTAACGTTGCAATGCTGGCTCTACTTTTTGGTCTGGCTCGGTTCGGTTTTTGGTTTCGTTTCGTTTGGTATTTGCCATGTCTGTTCACATATGTGTCATATTCCGATTTTGAGTTGTTTCTGTGGTTTCGCTTGGTTTCTGCCGCATACGTACACACCAACTCCCGCCCAGATCTATGCTGGGTGGGTTCCGGCATTCCCCCAACCTGAGCATTGCCAGTAATGTGCCAGCCACGATGATGACAACCAGCCGGAGCAAGCGATATCCCAGCTCCCCCCAGGTCCCGCACTGGCTGGCAATTTAATTACTGAATATGATTGAATTTACCAGCGTTTTTGCTCGTTAATTGAAATTTGCAAGTTTTCAGCGCATTCAGTTTGAGTTGGCATCACTTCTCGCTGGTTAAAGTCTTTTTCAACTCTTTTTTATATTCCATATTTAATTGAATGATTTAAGGTCACTTTTTAATTCTTTTTCTATAAAAACTTTGGGAAAGAGAATCTTAAGTTATGAAAATCAGTAGGGATCAGAAAAGCTAGATCTAATCGACTGAGGATGCCATGAAAATTTACAGGGTCAGAAGGGCAGCCTTAATGCCTTGCCAACTCCTGTTAAAAATTGTAATATTCTGCAATGGCACAACTTTGGTTTCTGTACTCCTTTGGAGCCATTTTGGCCAGAAACAACTGCGACTGTACGAAATTTGGCTGAAGCAGTCCCGTCTGAAACCCATTTGGCTTAGTGTTTTGTGTCCTGTTGGTCAGTGTTGGCTCTTCGTCCTGGCGAAGCCATAATGATACATGAACTCTGTCATTTGGCCGTGCCGCCATTGAGCCGCGTGTGTTTTATGGCTTACGGTCATTGAAGGCATTTTTGGCTGTTCGTATTTCGTATTTCTTCCTTTTTTTATTTATATATATATTTTGTTTTTTTTTTGGCAAATTGGTCGCATCAGCATTTTCACTTCTGTTGGTGAAAAAATTCATTCAATGAGCAATTTATGCGCCTGCTGCCGGGACAACTTTAATCTAGTCTATTAGCTACTTTATTGCTGTTTTTGTGGCCACCCTTTTTATTTATTTCCTTTGTTTGAGCCTCATTTGAATGAGCTGCTGATACGGGCGCTACAGTTGTTATTGCTTTCATTAGCCAACCTATTCGGCGTGGCTGCCCCTAAAATGTTTGGATGTTTGTGGGCTCCGGAATGGAGGGATCCTCATGTTTTATTGCTACCCACACTCGGCACACACTTCTGCACATAACAAAGCAATCAAAATTACAACAACCATCGTTTGCCACAATAGCAAACAACAATTTTTAGCTTGTTTGCAACTCAAACTTTTATTTTCATTTCTTTTTTTCCTTTTACTATTTGGTTGCTGTTTTTGTTGTTGTCGTTGTTGCTTTTTTCGCTATTGCGGTCTTTTAGCAACAACAGCTGGAAAACTTTTGTTTTGTGCACTTTCCCTGGTAAGTCAACAACCGAAATGGGTCGGCAGAGAATTGACTTTGATATACCCTATGCTTCGAGGTGCATCCATCTCCGGGGCTGAGTCCTTCCTTCAAGCCCTTTCAAATTAAATCTTTGATGTTGAATTTATAAATGGCCTTTACTTTATAGTTTCAGTGCATAAGTTAACAAAACATTTTCGATAACAAAGCCCCGTCACCCCATCCCAGCCACCCAGGGAAAAGTTGAGCCCAACACCTGACTTTTCGACTCTCGACTGGGTCCCGCCGACCAGCCCCCTGGGACACCCGAACCCTTTGGAGCCTCGCTTCCTGATTGCAAGAAAACTCAATTAAAATTTAAATTTTCGAACGTAAATGACAAAAGTTTGCCAACTATAAATAATCGGCAGTCGCTCCACTTGGCTTGCTCTTGGTTTTTGGCTTGCCACTTCAAAATCTGACAAAGCCGCGACCAGAGACCCACCCAGTAAAGTGCGTGCGTGGCTGCGTGATCGAAAGTTTTTGTCTATATTCGTACAATTTATCTAACTTTTATGGCAGCCACAGCAGCAGCAGCAGCAGCGCGGCAACAACAAACGTTTTCCTGCTTTTGGCCAGAAATTAATTGCAAAACTGTTTTGTGTCTATATATATAAACTTTAGCTAAACCGAACGAATTGTTAGATATGTATGTATGCACAGCGAAGAAAATAGTTACTTCAAAATGTTATTTGTTGTGTATGTGAAAACATATTTAAACTTAAATTAAAATCTGTTTCAGTTAAACCGCTTTGGTGAAGATAAGTTATTTCTTTTTAGAGTGAATAAACTACCTAATTGAGTGGAAATTAAACACTGATTTCTGCCAGTGTTTCAACTATATGTGTGAGTCTGGTGGCTTGTTTTTTGGCCATGGCAGGCCAATCACAATGAGCTCTCGTTCGCCTGCCACTTGAACAACATAAAACTGATTGCGAAAATCTGTCCCGCGCAACCCACTCCAAAGAAAGGGCAGAAAAATTTGTCTGCCGTGGGGCGGGGTAGGTGACGGGGACGAAGGGTCTATTTGGTGCCAGCACAGTCCTTTGTTCATCAATTCGAGGCTGCTGCGCTTGTCGTGCCCATTGTTGACACGTTTAAGTGCCGTTTGCTTTTATCAGCACTGTCCATATCGACAGGGGACAGTCGCCGGTCCACGGTTGACAGCCGACGAGCGGCCAGCAGCCAGCAACCTGCATGCAGCATTTTTATAACATTTTTAATTGTTTTTGTCGACTGTGTGAATCGTGCAAACTCCGATGTCCGGACGTCCCATCAATTTAATGGCATTTTCGCGTGAGCCGCGCCAAAAAACGCGAAAACCAAGTTGGTCCAAGGAAATCAAAGCCAGGCAAAGGCGAAAACACTCTGAGTGGGAGTTGGATTGTTGGTCCTTGGTCCTCAGCCGGTCAATTAATGAAGATACCGGTTTTATGATGAGCGGTGACAAGTCGTGTTGAAAATGAAGGCGCATTACACGCCGCATTGGTGGCGTGTTTATGGCGCCGTAAAATTTCCGCTCCACATAAAATGTTGCATAGTTTTTGGCCCGCTAAGCGGATGTCATTAATTGCGCATTAGTTTTGTTTTCTGTTCTCCGCGGTCCGTGTGAATTTCGCGTTCGCAAATCAAAGGGAACTCGAGTGCCAACGAGGCGTATGCGCAATCTAATTTGCCATTTGCGTTATTGGGCGTGTGGGGTGTATTTCTGTGGGTGTGTCTCTGGCTTGTAGGTGTAAGTGCGGGTCCTCGAGTTGATGAGGTGGCGGTATTCGTACTTGAATCGTTGCTCGGCTGGCTTAACTTGATTCTTTGGCTGCGTATGTGATTAGGATTTAAGTTCCGTCAAACGGCGACTGCCGACTGCCGCCCGTCGAGCAGCCAACAAAGTTTCGGTCTGGCCAAGCGCTCTAGGCAGCGGCAAATAATATTATATTATTATTATTATTATAATATTTTGCAGCCAGTTCCAGCAGCTGCCACGCCCAGCAGCTCAAGCTCACGTAAACGCCCATCCGTTTAGCAAAGCGGCTAAAAGAGTGAGCTGGCTGCAGTGAAAAGAAAAGTGTCACACAAGCAGCTGAAAGAGTAAATAAGTTATGACAGCAAAAAATGCTTGAACAGACCTTGGATTTTTTCTTTATATAATAAAAGATTATCTTAATTCCCTAAAACTCTATGTTTTAAAATTACGACTATGATTTTACCATGATAAAACATCAAATCGAAGTATTTTCTTTGGGTGTGCCGGAGTTTGACTGACGCAGAGTCATCAGGCTTCTGACTTAACAACTTTGCACTGACAAGTTTCGCTGTCTCGCTTTGAGAGCGTCTTTTACTATGAATACTTTGTCAAGTTTTTGCTCCAGGACCCGAGCTCGGCTCATTGTCGTTGTCATCAGCAGCACTTCTGGCGCCTCGCCTCCTGTGCGAATTTCTCGGCTTGCGATTTGCCAAAGTCAGTGCAAAACATGCAAACTAAATTAACTGCTACAAATGTGTGGGGGCTGTGGAGGGAGGTGTAGAAATGATTTTACGGCTGAAAATTGGGCCCCCGAAGAAGTTTCACAGATTTTATATAGCCGGGGCGAGTATCTATCTTAGTCTAAGTCAATTTTGACATAAAATCAACAATTTGTCACACTTGCTTCATTATCCTGGGAATATTGTGGAGCTCGGACCAGCTCCTGCTCCGGCTCCCATCCGGCAACTTCTTGGTAAATGTTTTGCCAACTTCTTTGAGGACTCAATTTACCCAGCAATTGCCATTCTCCCGGCGTTTCCTCTCAGTAACTTTCTCTCTCTCTCTCGTTCTCACTTCTTGCCCAGCGCCATCTTGGCACTGCCGCTTGGCATTTCCTGCTTCCGGTCGCCACGTTGTCGTCTTTATGACTGACCCCGCTTTCTTGCCCCTCCATTGTTTCAGTGCCGCACCGCTGTATATACATTATCTTCTGCCATTCGCCATTCGCCTTTTGTCGTTTGCTCTTGAAATATTTGCGCTTCATTATCATAAAAAATTTATACAAATTGACAGAAATCCAAGTAAATGCATAAATCCGGCCCAGATCTCAAAGTTTTAATTGCGCCTTCTTGGATTTTATGGATGTCAATATATACGCCGCATCGTCTGATTTAAGATCCTTTTGCAAATTCATTGTCATCGTCATCAATATGCCGGCTCGATGTTCGGGGTTCGTGGTTGGGGTTTTGGGGACAGCAGCAGCAACACGGACATCATTGCGGCCACTCGCTTTTATTGTTATTTCGCCAGGACATCTAAGGGCGGGCAAGTGGCGGATTTTGGGGGCGGGATGTCTTGATTGAATGCCATTCGTTTGGCAGGTGGCGCTGCTCAAGTTCCTGCTCTGCGGCTCCACGGCTCCGGCTCTTCTCGTTTCCTCAGCTCCCGGTGCCCTGTTGCTGGTGATTTATGTGCGTGCGCGTCTTGACGTCAATTCCGCTTATGAAATTGTCTGTAAATTGGCCTGACATTGATTTCAGCTCCACTGGCTGGCTGCCATCCATTAGTCATCAGCGTATTGATTGACATATGATAACCGCAAGCGGTTGCCACTCACACAGGGCTTTTATCCTTGCAACAAGCTGCAAGAACATCGAAAACAAAAACCGCAATCCGCCCCCGCATGCAGCACCGCAAAATATGCTCCAAATTGCATTCAAGCGTTGACACCCATTAGTCGCCGGCAGCGGCCACAAAGGGAAAAACTGGAAAACCAAAACTGAGAGCAGAGAGCTGAGAACTGCAAACTGCAAACGGCGAACTGCAAACTGAAAACTGAAATGCGAAGCCCAACAAATGGAAAATGGAAATGTGTAAGGCGGGCAAAAGCAAGGCCTGCACTTGGCATCAATTTTTATATTTTAAGCCACAGGCTGCCTAGCACTTGAGCCGTGAGAACAATGCGATGCCAATGCAGAATGCCAGATTGCAGGAGGCCCAAAGCGACGAACTAAAAAACGAAAAATCCGCCCATTCAGCCCCCCGAAAAGCCAAATGCAAAACGAGAAGGATATCCAGTTTGATGCAGTTAGGCCAAAAATCCAAGAGACAAAGTCGCCTCTAACTGCGAGCCGGCTGCCTGCCTGCCTGCCAGAGTAACCGAATGAAAATCAGTGCGAAACGTTTTCTGAAATTTTAGCAACCCGTTTCAGTTACATCTCAGGCTTCTCTCACTTCAGCTTTCTTTTGCGATTTTCCCAAGCAATTGTTGGCTTCGCAGTCGTCGTCCTCTGGCATAGAACTTCCACTTGCATTTCCATTTTCTATCACTTTGTTGCAAAGTCTGCGGAGTGGATTTATTAGCTAAGCGATGGGATTTGTAACTAATTTTGGAAAATAAAGTAAAATGAAGTGACTAGAGTAAATACTATTTCATAAAACAAATTCTGCAAACGATAGTAAGGTAATTTAAAGATGAGCATTAAGGGAATGAAAGCAGTAATTATGAATTATGAATGAATATAATTTGCTTAAAATATTTTTGATACAAAATAATAATTATATTTTGATTCTTCCTTCTATGTTTTGTATTTTAATCTGAAACAAATTTAAAAAAAAAAATAAATATAATTTAATTTTATATCCTTTTGGGCAAATCCTAGACAAGTGTATGCAACCTTCGCCTGGTTTTCGGTTTCGGCTTTTGATTTTGCTTGCTTTTACTTGGGTGTCGGCTGCGGGAGTGCGTGCTTTTGGCGTTTATGTCAAATGCAGAATTTCCGTTTCATACTTTCTGCACTTGCTGTTTATTGTTTGCCCTCGGTGCGCAGCTCGGCGTTCTTTGTAGTTGCGGGGCTGTGTGGATATATAGCGACATAACTGCATGGCCCGGGCTGTATTTGTATCTATATCTGGGTGTTTGGTTTGGCACATATCTGTGTGCAGGCTTGTCGGAGTATTTTATAACTTGTTGGCTTAACTTGCATAGCATTTCGCCTGTTTTGTTTGGTTATGTGCTATTTCAACCCCCTTTTTCTGCCTCGAAAACTGTTTGCGTCTGTGGTTGCGCTTAGTTTGGCAATTGTTTTCGAGAAATTCCTTAAGCTGCAAAATGTTTGTTATCAAACAATTTTTTTTTGTGGCTTTCCCATGGACGCCATCTCACCCTGCTGGCTCTCCATTAATTATAACGATGTCGGGGCTGGAGTTACACTTCTAATTAGTTTGATTTTAATAGGCACAGTTGCCGAGCGGCTGTCTGGAGTTCTCAACAATAAATGAAACTATTGCGGTGGCTGGCGGGACTTCAGTTCATTTGCATATGGGTGCTTGCAATTTATGGTTTTTATTAAATTAAATGTCTGGCATAAAATAATTGAAAATCTCTGCCGGCAAAAGGACTTTGGAAACGATTAAATAAACATTGCTGTCTCAGATTTACAGATATCCACACAATGGATGTGGATATTTCGATTATCAAGTTTTGGCCGTATCAATATTTAGACAAGCGTTTGCAATTGATAATTGAAAAGTGTGCGGCCAACGTTACGTATGAGTAATGCACAAAGAACGACCATTGTTTGAGTTGCCCGCTTTGTGTGTACGTGTGCCAGTGCACTAGTCTGTGTATCTGCAGCTGTGACTGTGCCTGTGTGGGTGTGAGCGGATTTCCGTAGCGTATCTGAAATGAAAATCAAATAGCAAGTGCAAAAACGTGGGTCGGGGAATCTGCAGCAAAAGGAATTAATTTGTGTGCAAATATTTTAGTTCGTTTTTTTTTCATTCGCTGTAAAGGGTTGCTATTGTGTGCAGAGAGGAAAATTACTATTTACTTTTAGAATATAAAATACAACATTAAGTATACTTTATATTTTATTAAATATAAATTCCTAATAAATAGAGTACTACCAAGCATGCCTTCCTTGATGCTCATAAGTGAACCGAAGTCTCAATTTGTTAATGGAGTATGCCTTTTTTTCCAGTGCACTCTGCCATGCGTGTGTGTGTGTGTGCGGTGTTGGCAATTTCAATTTCTTTGCCAAAGTAATGCTTCAACAATTCGCCACGCCGGAGGGCACTCACGTGCCCGGGCGGTCTGCTGATTAGGGGTAACTGCCAGCTGGCAACTCGTCTTGGAATCGCATTTGCAGCAGCGTGCCAGTGGCCGCCACGGCCCGGCAATGCAGCGTGTCCTTGCCAGAACTCCTTGCGAAAACATTAAATTGTATTAGCCTAAAACATTTCATTACCTTCGGACGGCGGCCTTCCAAGCGAGGCAAGCAATCAGCTTGAAAAAGCTTTTGAAGATTTAAGACAGTCCGGCGAGGCAAGCGGATGGGAAAAAAACCGGAAGGAGAGAAGGGTAGTAAGCTGGTAGCATACTTTTCAGTGTTACTCGCCCCTGGCGTGCAGCTAATAAAAAGGAAAATATTATGCAACAAGTAAGCAGAAGCAGAAGCAGAAGTATACACAGCTCTCAATAGCTCCCAGGCAGACTGCACCGAGTGGCGCTTTATTAGCTGACCCATCTTCATCTGCCATACAACCCGACATCCATCCTCCCATGCCATCCCCTCCCATCCATCCGCCGCCCACTCATAATCCCGTGTAAAATTGTTTTCAAGCAGCTGAGTGCATTTCATGTTGTCTTGTGCCGCTGTAGGGCAGGTCCTCATGCCGTTCCGTTCCTCCACCTCCTTTCTGGGGGAAGAAGGAAATATAAGAATGCAGGATGTGTGCACCAGTACAGTGAAATAATTTCAATCATGGCACAGCAATTCCCCAGCACACTTGCCGGGACCTTTGGGCCCTTAAAGCCCAACGCTGAAGAAAACCACTTGCATTGCGCCCTCATTTAATTGCCAGAGTGCAGGTGCTCGAGAAGATGAACAGCGGAAGAGTACTATATTTATATATATTCTGGAGTACACACAGTTAAGTAGTCATGGTATTCATATACATAAAAGAAGTATTATACTAAACCTGAAAAGCCTGGGGTTAAATTAAACTAACTTACAGGAAGAAGCGAGGTTCCAATTTAATAATTTTACATTAAAATAGAAATTGGATTATAACTCAGATTTCCCTGTTAGGGAAATAATGGTTTTGACCTTAACATCCCATCTGAAGCCTTGTTTGATTTAATAACTCCTCTGTAGTGGCAAGGGCGCATTACTAATTTGCTATATTGAGTGCACACAAACTTATTTCCACTAAATAAATTTTAATTTGCTTTAAGAAAGCACGGGGCTGTTCATGCATGCTCAAATTTCACCGACAACCACAAAAAAGGACCAAGAGAGCAGCGCAGGCAGGCAGGCAGCGGGGGCCAAACAGGATATGCCAACACTCGCTATTTATGAGTTAATCAACCATGAACTTTAAAGCCCTCGCTCTGAAATGCAAAAAGGACACCAAAGCCACGAACACTAACCGCACTCCAGACCCAATAATGAATTTGCATTTTCTACAGCTTCTAGGGGTATTTTCCGGCACACACAACATAACACAGAACCACCAACGAAACAGGGAAAAACAAATGAAAACCAATTAAAATTTTATGATTATGCAGTTCGCATAGGAGCTAAATTTTCAACGCTTCAATGGCGCCGCAAAAACACAAAGTTATAAGCAAGGTTTTTGTCTGATTGTAATGAATTCGAGTTCTTTGTGAAAACTGTCCACGGCGAATTTTCAATTTTCAATTGTGTGCTTAATTCCGCATGTAATAAATTATTTATTTGCCAATTTCTTGCTTAATGATTAAAACAATTCTACACAAAGAAAAATATGGTATTTATGCCATTGTCTTTTTGAAAAATCAGTCAATTTGAAAAATAAATAAAACTTTCCCCTTAGCAAAAAGTATAAGAATGTTTGTTTATATTGTATACAAGTTTTAATGTAATAGTTGTATACAAATTTAAGGTGAATTATAAGTAATTCCATTATATTTTCATTTGCTTTTAGATTAACGACCTTGGCTTATTTGCAAGGTTAAAATAATCCTCTTAGCGGGCACAGCGTTTTCCCATAGTACATTCCCATTTCTATTTGTTTCTTGAGCAGTTGTTTTCTCAGTGGGAGCTGCGTGAAAGGAATACCTCGGCAGAAACCAAAGGAGGAAGCGACTCGGAGACAAACAGGAAATCAAACGCAAACCGCAGCTGAAAGCCAATACCGATCCGCGGAAATACCCAAGATAAGGACGGACACTGGCAGCCTGGCAGGGAGTACGAGAATGGGGCAAAGGAACTGGTGACTGCTGACTGCTGACTGTTGACTGTTAACTGGTGACTGTTGACTGCTGGCTGGTGGCTGTTGAGGCTGGGATGCTGGGTGGATGACAGGCAGATTACGTTTCCGTTGCCGCTGACAACCGAAGCCGAAACCGGAAGCCAATGAGCTTCGTATAAATGTATTTAGTATTTACAATACAAAGTGAAAATAAAGTCCTGCCTTCTGACTTGTAAAGTATGCCACTTACACAAACACTTCGTCACACACTTGGGCGAAAAATTGCAAATTAGCAATTGGCCATGTGAAAGTGAAATGAACGGAAACGTGGCCCGAAACGGACCGTAAAGGGACCAAGGCGCAGGGCTAAGTAAACAGAGCGACACAAAAACAGTTCCAAGAAAAAGGATGAAGGTCGAGTATAAATGCGGTCATCAATTAGGGGGCGGGACAGATCGATGCTTGTGCTGTGAGGGGCAATTTATACACATCTAAGTGCGGTTTTTACTCGCCAAGGCTCACTGGTTCCCCCTATACTCCCAAAAAGAGTATTTGCAGTTCGCCCAGCTTCCTTTCGCCTGCTGCCTGCTAGACTTAGGGCCAATTTAAAGTGCAGCCTTAGAGTGGCCAGGCCACATTTGAGGTCCTGCCATATGTGTGGCCGGAACCAGCGGCCAACAAGCGGAGCTTAGGCCCCTGGAACTCAAGTTGTTATTGACAGCAACCGCACAATGAGGTGGTTCGATATGTTATAGTTCTATATATATTACTCGTGATTGGTATAATAATATTTACTTTTAATAAATTATAATTAATCAAAGCAGAATCCCATTTCTTAAGAGTATATTCGTGTTCTCCTTCAAAGAATTAATATTAAAGTATTCTAATATCTATATTCCATTCAAAACAAAATCAATTCCCTCTCGATACACCCTATCCCACGCACACATACCCACTACACCACCCAGACGAGCATAGTTGTGTGCATGTCAATGTGGCTGAGTGTAGGAAATGAGTTTCGAAGTGCTTAAAAGTGGCTGCTGGTGTTTGGCTTTCAGTCCGCTGGCCTGGAGTGTCAGCGTTGCGCTACATTAGATTAAACAGCTTAAGAAGTCAGCCAGTAATGCTAAGACACGCACACACACACTCGCACTGGCTAAATTCATGGGCTAAGCTGTCAACGTGGCGTATGAGCAATGTCGCCTTTCGGTTTCCGCCTCGCCGTGGCTTGGCTTCGGCTCGGATGCTGATGCGGTCTTCTTGTGCGATGTGGCAGAAAAATTAGTGACCCTGAATTAAATTGCCATTATTTTCAACTCACTCGAAAAGATGCGCAAAACACACACCCAGACGAACACTCGCACGCTTCGAGAGTATTTGAGCGGCTGCTGAAAAGCGGATTTAATATGAAAATTCCGCATTACGAGTTGTTTGTCGTTTCACTTTGTGTACTGCAAATACATATGCACAAGCAATTGCCCCGCGTGAGTGTGTGTGTGTGTGTGTGTGTGCGATTGAAATTCAATTACTTGTGTCCCTTTTTGTAGCCGCCCAAAAAGCAAAAAAAAAAGGAACGAAAAGACCAAGCGAAACTTTTTCGCCCACAAAAAGACAGAAAAAAGTCGTCATATTCAGCGAGCTGGCTTGCGTGTGTGTGTGTGTGAGCCTTATATCTGGTGGATGTCATCTGGATATAGCTACAACTACGGCAGCATAACTTTGAACAACTGTCAGCCGGGTTCAGGGGTCAGGGACGGGCCGTACGAACATGCCCTTTGAGGTTGGTTAACTGTCTCCTCAGCGGGGTCCGAGTTTTATCGCAGCCGTGTGTCAGTCCTTTCGGGCTCGAGAGTGCGTGTAGCTTAGGCAAAGGCAAACGGCAACCGAAAAATACAAAATACCATCAGGAAGAGAGAGCACCAGGACGAAATCGAGAGGCATTCCCGACATGACACACAAAGTTATGGCCCCATAAATCAAACTTTTGTCTTGCAGGTGGCAAGAGCTCACTCGCCCCAGGACTATTGAGTGTGTGGGAGCTGCATCAAATGAGTTTATTAAGCCACAACAAATGCCATTTCATTTACATTTCGTGCCGACAATGATTAAACAAATTCAATTAGTGTGCTTTCAACTTGTCATTACATAAACAACCAGAAAATACAAATTCAAATAGTTATTGCTGCTCAGTTTAAAATAATAAACTAAATTCTAAATATTAATTACCTTGGAAGGAGAGAATGAGACTCGTAAAACCATAATAAAGAGCATTATTTAGGCAGCAATTATTTTTTAAAAAACATTAAATAAATTAAATGAGAGAAAAGCTTCAAGGGCTCTTTGGCAAAGCTGTATAGCAATTAATAATGTATGGATTGGTGGCACTTTGGACTGAAGCATTTCAATCTAAAGCCATAATTTGCATATTACAAAGAGAGTTATATTCAGAGTAAGCGAATAAAATTAATGAGCCGCAAATGCAAATTGAGGATATAAATATACCAAATCATATTTTAAACACGTGGCTTTATTCCTCCTGCGCCGCATATTATTTGTTTTCAATTTTATTGCCTTTGTTGTACCTTTTACGTCAATTGGAATGCCATACATTTCAATGATTACGACGCGCAAATATTCAATCAACTGTTTGTCTGTTCGGTCTATATCCTTATACCCCCCACATCCCGCATCACACACCGGGCACCCCTTAACCATTTGCCCCCCGAACCACCTGCCCCTCTTTAATATCCGACACCCCTGTATCTGGTGTTTGTTATGGACTCGTTTGTGGGTCCGCGAGTCGCGTTGCTTCATCTGCCGGCAATCGAACAATTTCAGCATTTTTCCCCGTTTATTATTTTAAATAATCGATTTTGTTGGACGGACACATAAAAGCGTTTATGTGTACAGCGAGAAATAAACTTTGAAAAAGCATTCTACATCTAATAAGATTATTTTATCCCAGTTGTAAGAATTAAATCAGCTATTTGTCTGAATTAGAATCTAATAATAATAGATTTTTTTAACTTTCTTTAACTTTAATTTGAGATCATTTGATTAAGGCTTTCGTTAATGCAGCGTTTTCTTCGTCAATAAAAATATATGTGTATGTTTTTTCCAGCGCATGAGTATTTGTGCGCGATGGCATGAGAATATATATTTTATGGCCGCCAGCTAAGGACACTCATTATGCGGTTCGGCCAGTAATAATACTCTGAATAAGAAACAAGAGCTGCTATAAAGCTGCCGGTCTAAGCCGACGCCCAAATACCCTTCAAAAGTGTGGTGCTGTGAAATATATAGCCGGATATTAAGAAAATTAACTGCTGGCACATGGATTCGTTCGTCGCTAATAGTTTCCAATTAGTGAACGGATGCAGTGTATCGCCATTGTAGAGTACACAAATCTAGAGCAATTTGTTTGTGGCCACTAAATTGGCCAATTCCCCGCCCCCACCCCCCTTCGAGGAGGGTATGGAACGTGTGTGTGTGTGTGTGTGAGGCGTCACAGCTGTGGTTCATAAATAAAAATAAATACATCGCTTGATTTATATGGCCCTAATGAGCTCAGCGCACAGTTCAAGCGACTTTGGGGCCCCGGCAAAGACCGAAAACCGAAAAGAGGCGAACCACCAAAATAAATAAATAAAATCCGCAAGCACATCATGTAAATGCTGTGCAAATAAAAAGATACATTCGCTGGCTAACAAAAGGGAGGGAATAAAAGATGGCTATGCAGTTGGGAAAGTCGCAATGTTGCCTACTTTTCGGCTGCTTAGCCGCCAGGCAGAGGCCATTTATTTGTTACGTGCGACAGACACACACAAACACATTTACACTTACCGAAAAAATGTGTCTTGAACTCTACTGTCTAATTTATTTTTCGATTTAATTGACCAGCATAACCAGGCAAGCTCTTGAATAAATATTACTTTCAGGTAACTTGCAATACATTTCACCTATAAAATATACAAATTATAACATCGTTATATAATTATTAAAATTAGTTTTGAAAAGTGTGGTTAATAATACAATATAATTTATAAAGAAAAGCCTACAATTTTCCTGTCGCTGTAAAATTAAATACGATAAAATATATACAATGAAATATAGCTAGAATTTAAAGTCAAAGCATAGAAGCATAGAGTTTCCTGTTATGAAATGCCTTCGTTCCAGGACTTTTTCCTCTGCGCACATCTTCTCACTCCCCAGGTCCTCTATATTCTCTCAATTTAGTTTATCGTGCCCTACGTTTGATTTGCTTTCAGTGCGTGCCCATCATCATCAGCATTAGGCATGATTGTTGTTGTTATTAGACAAATATATATACTATATGTGTGCAGGGAGATAGCTGGAAGGCGTGCAACTGTTTCTGGCATAATGACGCTAATTTTGTATGGTCCGGTAACGGTAAGGTTAACCTGGCCAGGGTCCTGCCTTCGCCATCCAGCTAACATAACTTATGACTCGAATTTTTCAGGTCCTTGCCGCCGTCATGGCCTAATGTCAGGTGATTTGACAATGGCATTTATTAATTAAAACATGTGTCGCACGCACGAGGGCACACAGACAGCAGATCAGGCCAGACGCCATTGATTGGTCCTTGCCCAACAGGGATAATGCCGAGCAGGCAAAGGATGATATCGAGGCAAATGTCAGGGAGGCAGGCGGCCACAGTTGAAGCAGCCAGGACATGGGGCAAATCATACACTCCTGTGAGAGGCCAGGCAGCCAGCAAGGCACTCGGGTGACTCTGAAAATCTCATGTCAATCTCAATTTCCGAATATTCCATATGGAAATCAGCCAACAGAAGTATATCCATACCATAGTTGTGTTAGAATGAGAAGATGATTTAGGAATTCAGGGAGTCTAGTTGAATAAGGAGTTCACTATTTCAATATAAAATAATATTACAATTAATTAGTGCAATGTCGTAGAAACTGAAAATTAATTCAGATTGCTATCAATAAAAACCTCAACTTTTAATCTCTTGCAATTCCCACATATCGAGTGATTAATCTCGGCTTAATTTAGATTATCAAATAAACATTTTAAGCCACTATTAAATGAAAATGATGTAGCTCTCAAAGTAGTAATTGAGGCTTTTCAATTGAATGATTTACAAATATTTTCAGCATATCATTCGGCAATCCTCTTCGGCACCCAATGGCAACTCTGAAAGGGACGAAAAGGAGGTGCCGTGGGCAGGGACAGTGGCTGAGGTAGGGACAGGGACAGGGACAGTAGAGGCCAGAGGCAATGGGACAGAGCAGAGCAAATGAAGTCACGTACGTGCGATTTTTCTTCTGCTTTGGGGCACATATTAAAATACGTGCGTCTCGCATTTACTATAACTTTTACACACACACACTCACCGCTCACCACTCACACAATACACACACCCACACCCGCGCACACACATGCACATTAATGGCGGCATGATGAGGCAGCTAAGTTTGCGTGTTTGTTGCTGCTGTTTTCCTCACTCACAAAAGGGCTACAAATGGCTTAGGCTCTTCCTCGGCCATCCCCCCTCAGGTCTCTGTTTTTTTTTGGGTTTTTATTTTTTGTTTTTATGTGCTCCGGCGTGCGTGTATGTATATTTGTTTCAATTTCAATGACTGCAAACAACATTTGCACTTAGTAAATAAAATATAGCAAGCGCAGGAGTCGGCACTCCGTTGCTTTCGGGTTTCAGTTCGTTTAAAGTTGGCCACACTCCGTTTAATATATATATATTTTTTTGTGTAGCTTCCTTGTGCCCCGCTTTCCCTTGTTGGCGGCTGGCCAGCGTCCAGTGCCGAGATCCAGATCCCAGTCCCAGATCCCGAGCTGCTCATTTGCATTTTGGCTGCTGCAGCAGGCCAACATAAAAGTGGGAAATGGGCCAATGAACTGGCAGACAAAAGGCCCGAAAAGGGAAGGCCTGCTCTACTTTCTGCACATATTTGCGACCACAGAGGGAGAAGCACTTGGACGCAGGGCAATGACACACCCGGCATTGATCACGTTTCGGGGATCATCACAGAAAGTAAAAGAGAGGCCCAGATGCTGGTGGGTGTGGCTTTTTCTTAGGAGTGTATATAGCTTCTTAAAAATGTCGCCTTGAGAAATAACAATTTTGTTTTATTACAAAGTAATACAGTTGGACAATACTTTTATAATGACTTCTAAGGTTTATCTACTAAATAAATTGAAATGTCCAATTCTATGCTGATCATCTTGTTGTTTGTATTGGTCTGAGCTGCAGTTACCTGTCCGCCTAAGGACTCTGAAAACAAGAGCTGCTTCTGAGGCTGGGACTCCTTTTGTTCTTTCTGTATTACTGTGTGTGGTGGCTGCTCCTGTCTTTGTTGCTGGATGAATAATGGTGACACCTCGAAGCCCGCTGGAGTTCCCCCTGGCTTTTGCAGCTCTTTATTTGGGATCGACTGAGGCTGCGGAGAATTATGTTGTGCTAGCAAGGAAAAATCAATAGTTTGCGACGCAGCACTCGAGGTCTTTCCAGGAGCAACTTGCTTTGGCTGTGTATACTTTGAAACCATATCGCATGCTACTTGAACAGCTTCATCCACCATCTGGATGTCGGGCTTCTCATTCTGATTTTGTGTG
>VNJV01001440.1:0-11611 GCA_008042635.1 Drosophila nikananu
CGCACCGCCTCGAATCTTTCCGAAACGATTTGAGCTACACAAGCTGCAATTTTTCAAATCAGAAATGACCGCAGCTTTTGTTTTACTCTACCGGGATTTTGTTATTTTTTTTTTTCTTTCTGCTCTTGCTTTTATTGTTTCTTTACCCAGGGTTTTGTATTTCGTCTGAAAATGCGCCATTATAATTTTTTACTAGCTGTGTAGAATTCTTCGCCTTTTGTTGTTCCCCGTTCTTGTGTTTATATAACGCGCCGTGACTGTTTTCGCAAGTTTGCCAAGTTTTGTGGTCGAGTTACCGCCGCTGTTGTCGCACTTTATCACCGGACTCCATTTGATATTTGTTATTTGTCGATCACGGGCGGGACACACTCTTTGTTTTTGGGGTGTGGTTGGGAGTACTTCAAAGCACTTGAAGAAAATGTGAAGATTTTTTTAGGAATTAAACACATTTTTAAGAAAATGAAAAAAAATGTTGTAAATTTGTAACTATATCTAATATACATTTAATTTCTCTACGAAGCTTCAATAGGTCTCAGCACAACGTCTCCCATTTTTAATTGTTCCGTTTAAGATACTAAATTTCTCCTTAAAGGCCATAAAAGCACAGCATCTCACGTACCTTATAAGAATTAAGAGCTAATTTTATAATATTTGTATCCTATATCATACCATGTGACATCCCTTTGGACCAGAGAGCACAACGTCTAATAACTTTTTTAAAGATCATTATGATATTAAGATCTTTAATTGCACCATCTAACATGATCTCATTTTCTCCGACCTTAGTAAGTACTAAAGAGCACATCCTTTCGGGTTTTATATAAATAATAATAATTACAATATAAATTTCACTTTAATATACACATCCTATTGAATATCATTCAATATGATCTTTTTTTCTTTATGTGTACAAGTACTTACATCACCCCATAACGAGACTCTCAGTTGGAAAACAACAGCCACAACAACTCCCTCATTAGCCAACATTCTGCAGCCTCTCTCTCGCGGCTTTCTTTTTTTCGCAAAACACACATCTTTATCGCAGCGAAAAAGGAAATAAAGCGAAATACCTGAAGAGCAAGAGCGCGGGAAGGAAAAGGTTATTAAACGGTCGCCAATCTCCGTTTTGCGCCCCGCGAACTAAAAACTGCAATCAACGAACGACCTTGAGGGTCATAAGGGGCCTGTGATGTTGGCTTATTTTGTTGTATTTTTTCTCTGATTTTTCCCGGACCCTGGTCGGTTTTCGGCCTGACGCATTCGCTTTCAACGTCTCTTTTTTTTTCGGTACGCAGTACGTACAGTTGTTATTTTTTTCCCTCTTCTCAGTTTCTGTATTTTGGTCACCGATTTGGTTTTCAAAAAACCTGTTTTTTGTTCGCCTCTAATGATGGCTGCCGCGCTGCTGTTTAGTGTCATACCATATGCTACCTGCTAATGGATTTCGGAGAAGCAAAAGCACCAAAGACCAAAAACAAACCTAAAAACAAAATTGTTATTTAGATAAATATTTTGTTAAAGTTTTTGGGAAAATATATGTGGGGAGGCTGGAGGATTTCGATTAGCATATATGGCTTTAGCAGAGTTGTTATTGTTTTGTTGTATTTTTGAGAGTTGTGAGGAATACATTAATAAATACCCATTGGATTTTCCCTTGGCATTCCACAAATGAGGATAGTTCCCTAAAATAATAAATAGACATTGAAGCTCAAGATCGGAGTTGAAGAGTGAGGAAATTGCGTCTAAATTTAGGTCTTGTTTATGTAAAAATAAAACATAATTGTCAATATTATGTTAACAAAATCAAATTTTTGTAAATATGTCTTGAGGTATTATTTTTTTGAATAAAATAATGTCCTGTCTAGACTTGAGGTGTAGTTTACTTGGTATTTTCACTTATAGTTGTGCTAATAACCCAAGAATCTTGGCCGAAGACAAGCAGCAGAATTTTAGCCTGGAGTTTGTGTGCCACTGAATTCGTACTTGAGAATTTTAAGAGCCATGCAACTCATAATTCACTCTTATATGTAATTTCCTATTACATTAGGGAAATAAAACTATATAAAGTTGCCTAGATATACATACTTTTCATATCCTTACTCACGCTGTAACCCTTGAATTTAAATTTCCTATTAAAATTCCATTAATTCCCTTGCACATTTACATATAACCCATTTGACATTCCCCTCTCCAATCGAAATCAAGTGAGCTTTCAATGAACAATTTCCAATCGGGAGACTCTCCCAGCAATCACATCCCATTTCGCAGAAGACAAGACGTTTAATTAAATTGAAATCAACAGCAATTTAGCTGCCAAAAGAGCGGCGGCGAGTCGGAGCCAGCAGAGAAGTGATTAACACATCGTGTACACATGGCATAAAGTATCAGAAAGTGGCTTTACACTTTATGGAAGTTGATGATTTTCGACTGCATCGTCTTGGATACATATATATATATAGATACATATGTATCTACGGGTGGGATGGCGACATTTGGTTGCGAGTCTAGCCCGCTCGCTCGCTACCGTTTAATGACGACAGCAACGAGTTTTGGCTTTTATTCGTTTCTTTATGACGCGATTTATGTCATATCTTATCAATTA
Source organism: Drosophila nikananu (assembly GCA_008042635.1). Classification (NCBI taxonomy): domain Eukaryota; kingdom Metazoa; phylum Arthropoda; class Insecta; order Diptera; family Drosophilidae; genus Drosophila; species Drosophila nikananu. Next base: position 2,603 of record VNJV01001440.1, read on the forward strand.
CAACTGATTAGAGCTGGAACGACGACGACGGCGACGAGCTGAGGCTCATCGTGAGAGACACCAGCCATGTGTGTAACCCACTCCCAACCCATGAATGCCTCCCCCTTTATCAGCGTCAGGGTCTGAACTAGTTCATGGACAATTTGTAGTCTGGGCTGATCTTCCCCCGGCATTAAATCATAAGCGATTAGCCCGATTTTTCACTGGGAGAATACATTTATGTTCATATAATAATCCATAAACATCTCAATACTCAATCGTTTTTCCCCCCTCTTCCCGTTTTAGGGCTCAATTGAGGAGTGGCTGCAGCTGCTGCGTTTGGAGGAGTATATACAGCCGCTGCTGGAGCAGAACTACAAGACGGTGCGCGACGTTACCCAAGTGACTTGGGAGGATCTCGAGGACATTGGCATTGTCAAGCTGGGCCATCAGAAGAAAATTCTGCTGGCCATTAAGCGGGTAAAGGACATCATCAGTGGCAAGTGGAATCCTGGAGGAGCCAATGCCTACCAGCAGCAGGTGAGAATGGCAGTTTACATTTAAGTTTTAACAAGTAATTTAGAAGAGCTGTAAAAAACCCTGTTTAATCTTACAAATTGAGTTTTTAAGTTCTGTATTATTTTATAATTTCTTCAAATTTCAATTTGTTTCTTGGTTTTTCTTTTACATTTTTATGTTTTCCTCATTTTGTGGCCAAAATCAGGAGTACCCCCGAAAGCCCTGGCAATTCATTGTGCCCATACCCAGTACGCCATCCTATGTGCCAACCACTCGCGTCTCCTGGGACGATACCAAGATCTACGCAACCGCCAACAGCAGCAACAGCATCCTGAATGCCACGGCCCCAGCTGGCAGCAGTTGCCTCAACGGCAGCCTCATCAACGGCGATGCCTACTACTGCACGGGCAGCAATCACGAGTGTTGCTCCGGCAACGATGTGGTGCTCATTAAGGTGGGCAGCAGCTGGTCCTTGAGGAGCCTCAAGAGCTCAGCAGTGGCAGCCTGTTGACCTTGAACTCTCGAGTGCCTGCTTAAAACCTAACTAGGAACAGACCTTTGAAGCTGAAACCTCATGAATACTTAACTTTTTCTTACATTTTACTGAGTTCTTTTAATGATTTGGTAAAATTTTAATTTGAATTGAGTTTTTTTAAGCAAGTTCTGTGTATATCCTCTTCATATTAGTCGAAAAGCTCATATAGTAGTGGCAAAACTGTATAAAACATTACTCATTACAAGTGTTCCTTCTCTTATTTCCTCTGCAGGTGCGTCAGCCGCGTGGCAAGAGCCTAGAATCGCTGGAGGACATCCACGACAACAGCACGCGCAGCCATTTGACCTTTAGCCATTACACGACCACGGATTACGGCCACTTTGGGCCGCCCACAACGGCAGCAGCTGCAGCGGCCATGGCAGCAGCCGCCACGCTCCAGCAGCAGCACCACCACCAACAGCTGCTCCAGCAGCAACAGCAGCAGCAGGCGGCGGCAGCCCGGCTAATGGGCAGCAATGCACCCGCCCTCGGCTGGCGGCGATCCTACGATGACGGCGACATAACACCCACCAACGATGCCACACGGGAGCTGCTCTACGAGCAGGAGGGAGGCGGTACTCTGCCGCGCCAGCAGCGGGGCATTCTGCAGCGAGCAGTGCTTAACACGATGCCGCCACTGGAGAATCATCACTACATGAATGCGGCAGCGGCGGCAGAGTATGGAGCGGCCAGCGGCATTGAGTCCGGAGCGGTAAGTCGCCCATACTTTAACTGTGAAATCTTTAATCTAATAATTTAATGGTTGCTTCCAGAACTATTTAAGCGGCAGTCCGTTGACGGGCAAGAAGATAGCGCCAGAGCCACCGCGTCGCCACTGCAGCATACGCAATTCTCGAACGCTGAGCGGCGAAGGAATGCCTCCGGGATCGGTTACGCAGACGCAGCAGCAGCAACAACAACAGCAGCAACAGGCTAACCAGCCGCCACACATGTTCTACGGCCACACGGCGCAGCACTGGCAGCAGCAACAGGCGGCAGCAGCGGCTGCCGGTGGCAATCAGCAACCCATCTATGCCAACTATGCCACCATTCAGCAGACCACGGCGGAGATACACTGCGAGAAGTACCACGACAATAAGTCAACTTCCAGCATCGATTCGATTGACACGATACCGTTCGCCAACGAGAACACCGGGACGATCAAGCAGCGTCTGCTCAATCGCCAGGAGCTGCATGCCAACAATCCCGTTCATCCCGTTCACCTGCACTCCTCCAGCTCGAGCTCCAGCTCCTCCTCCACGAACACCATTGCGAACAACATAGCGCACTCGTTCCACTCGCTGAAATCTTCCAGTTCGCTGCACGATGCCACCTTGGCGCGAAGCGAAAGCATGGGCAGCACGGCCAGCGGTGGCAGTGCCTTGCATCTCCGCTCCCCCACGCTGGATTTAAGCAATCCCGGAGGATCGGCAGAGCCGCTGGCAACAGCAACAACTTCCCCGGAGTCGGCCGCTGCTCCGACTGTGGTTGTGCCGCCCAAGGTGTCGGTGAATGTTCTAAACGATATTGGGAATATGCTGGCCAATCTCACCGACGAACTGGACGCCATGCTTGAGGAGGAGAAGCGCGTGGGCCTAAACATAGACAGTGAATAGGCTCCCCCCAATTCTCCAACAACAACCACTCTCCAATCAACAACAACAACAACAAATTGTAGTGTAGCTGAATTTTGCGGTAGAACTTGTGGTGTGTGGTAATGTTTTATGTACTTTAAACTTAGTTAAGCTGAATTTGTTTATATGTAGGATGGATGGAAGCAGGGGAGGCTTCGATTTTATTTCGTATTCTTCGATTTCCATATCATTTCGATAGTAGTTAAAGGACAAACTAAACGAGAAAAGCTTTCGACGAACCATTGTATACTTTTGTACTTTTCCTAAACTCTCTCCCTCTCACCCCCTCAAAGCAAGAATATGAATGTTAACAAAACGAAACAAAATAACCGAGTAAAGCGATGCATATATATAGTTATTATATAGCATAAAATATATATAATATAATTCGATATATATATATAAACAAATATTTAAACGAAATCATTTATGGACAAGTATTTAGTGGTTTGAGGACGATCCAGAGGGAAGCCACGCACACAGAACTACTACTTAAAGATACCCTTCAGACAATTTCAAATTGCATTTATCTATAATTTGTACTTTTCTTTTTTTTTTCATATAATAAACTGTGTGGATTTTTTCATTTTTTTTCAAATCAAATCAGCTTTTCTATTTGTTACGATTAAAACTGAAGAAATCAAACTATATATGAAATCAATGTATAATTAAGTGTTATTCCATACAAAGTAAACAACAAAAGATGCATTATATAAAATATAAATCTTATATTAGCGTTAAATTAAGAGCAAGCAAAGAGAGGAGCGAATCCATCTTTATGAAACTACGTTTAAACGATTTAACAATTAGAATTCCGTGGTATACCCATTACATTGCCTTCTCTATAATTTACACAAAATAAATACAAATTTATTTAGTATAAAATTTATTCTTTGATCTTTTTTGTGTGAGTTTTCTGTTAATGTTAATGGCGCTCGGTTCAAAAATGAAACTCGTTTGGTGCGCATATCATTAGAGGAAATTGGAGGAGTATTCGATTTATAAACGCATATAAGGCAACCGTAATGAAAAGTAAATATAAAATCAAATCACAAACATGTAAAGCACATAAAGGGCAAAACAAAACAAAAACGAAAAAAAACAATAAAAAATAAAGTAAAATTTCATAGTAAAATGTGGGGAGATTTCTCATTGTTTTGTTAATGGAGGACTTTTGTATGTCACTTGAATATATTTTTTTAATTGTTTGATAATCATTTTATATTAAATTTTATAACGAAATGCCTTTTTTTGAACCTAAATATTTAAAAACACCGCCAAACCTATCGATTTGTTTACCGTTCATGGAAAATCCATCAATGCACTGCTTTTAAAAGACAAGCAGTGTTACAGCACAGACCTAAACCGGGTCGGGTTTTTTGATCATAACTTGGCTTCAACTCAACTGATTTCAGTCTGGTTTGGTTTTTTCTTCTTGTTTTTTATAGGAGAACTTTCCTGAATTCAAAACTCGATTTCTAATTTTTGGTCAATTTTTGACAATTTTGACGATGTAACCCCTTTCAGTTTTATGACATATATGGGAACTTATCGATATATTTTTCTTCAGTGGGTGTTTCCTTTCTAAGCCAAGTTTCGCACCCTTTAGCTACTTTTGGAATCTTAGAACCTTGTCGGTGGAATTAACAGAAATTTTCTTGTGGTAACAGAGCTTGTCGGCGAAATCCAAATCGTAACAGAGTTTGTATGTGAAATGAACAGAATTTTTTTTATTCTGAATGTTTTGCCGCATCTGAATTAAAAAAAGCATATTATGACGGGGAAAAAGTGGAAACATCACAGTTAGTCAGCCAACTACTAATACATTGTTTTGCCCCTCAATCCTTTTATCAAAAATTTGTTTTGTAATCCGGCAATTTCCGTGAATTTGCACAACTGCATAAAAATAACTTAATTGTAGACATATGCTTTACTTATTAGAAATAGCTAAAAAATAGCAAATTTATTTTGTAAAATAGCCAACATTGCTAGATATAGCAAATTTGAGTGTTTTCTAGTTTTGGGTCTTGCAAAATAGCCAGAGCTGGTGGGGAAATAGCTAAATTGGCATCACTGCGCGTAAGCAACAAACGTAAAAATCGGTGTCTCTCATTCTCTCTCATTCTTTGCTTTGCGCTTCACTTCGCGGACGCTTTTTAGGATAGTTTTTGTAAGCGAAATTAAAATTAAACAAATTGAATGCAGTGGCAGTGAAATGTAACTAGCGTTTGTTGGTGCCTTTTATTGCGCTCCCAAATGCCGCGTGTTCTTGCACAAGCAACTCCATTGTGAAAAGGCGCAAGAGAAACGTGAAAAAGGAACCGTTTAACAAATTGCTGGTTTAATAACAAACATACAAATTTACATAATATTGAAGAAACGACAACTATATAGGCACACACGGGGCACAATTGCTGGAAAATTGACGCGGCGCGGAGCCTGTATGTGTGTGTGCAAACAACAAGATTCAATTGAACGAAATGCCAGTGGTTTAAATTGAAAAGCGGACGACAGAAAAGTGAAAATTAGCGCAGTTTTGCATATTTGTGATTGGTGAAAATCAGCGAAAATGTCGAGTGCAGAAGACGAGCTGGACCCTCAAATTCAGGTGAGTGTGTGTGCAAATATTTGGCAAAGCGCCTGTCCCTCGTATCTGTCGCTCTCTTTTTCTGCACCGTACCTGGTCGTGCCAAGTGATTTTACTGTTACATAGAAAACACACGACAATAACAAATATCCGACAACTGCCTTGGCACGTTGCTTTGTTTTTGAACTGTTTTTGTCAGTTCTCTCTCTTTTGTTCTCTCCCCACCGCTTTCGTTGCACTTTTCGGTTTTAATTGGGGGAAATAGAGGAGGAAACCTGCTGTTTTTGCATTCTACTTTGTTACACATTTATTGCATGAACCTTTTTCACGCTTTGTTGGCTCCCAAAAAACGAACACATTCAAAATCAATTTACTCAGCCTTTAAAGCAAATCGCTAGTTTCCTTTTTCCTACGAAAAAATTTAAACAAAGGGCATGGGAAGAGGATGAAGGAGAAACAGCATCACAAAGAGTGAGTGTCAAGTGACTGTTTCTTCTTCGTTAATAATCCCACGCACTCGGAAATTATTTGGGAATTTTCGCCTCTATATGGAAGTGAACTCTCGGTACCTAAATGATATTCAAGTGCAGCTTGGTTATTGCTCCTTATCTTTTCTTTGCCCCTTCTCTTCTCCTATTTGCTTTTCGGGAGAAGAGGCATGCATACAAATTTAATAAATGGAAATACCAAAGCGCACACGCAACTCAAACACGCCTTTGTTTTTGTTTGGCATTTTTGTATTTAATTTTATTTGGTGTCTTTCTTTTATTGTTGTTGTCTCTGTGAGGCAACAATAGTCGGTGTCTTTGCATAAATCAAGATTTACTCGCCGCTTATTCAACTACGCAAAACAATCGCGCATCGCCAAGTTGCACTGGCAGGCTTAATGGCCTTAAATGGTGGGGAAAAATATACATTTACTAATAGTCTTGGAAACTTTCCTTGGGGGAAACTAGACACATTTATTCTCATTGGGAGTGTCAGTTTTTCAAACAAGAGAGTCCAGCCTAGAGGTCTTATTTTGATTTATTTAAATTTCATGTTTTAAAAGCATTACAGACATATTTTCATCTTATGCTTAGACATTTTAAATCTAGTTTATTTTTCATTTAAATGTATGTGTAATATCCTTGATTGTAATACAAACAACCTTGATTTATTTTCAATGTCATGAACTACTATAAATAATAATTCCATTTTGTTTACATTTTAAGTTCTGTAATCAGTAAGCATCTGTAAATATATTTACGATCCCGGTGAGCTCAGGTATTTTCCATTTAAAAAACACCTTTCTCCATCCGGGAACAGAACAATAAATTCCCTGTGTAAATATCGTTTCTACACAAAGAAAATTCTCACCGTAGACGCCTCCAATAATATCTATTTTTAAATGCAAATTCCTAGTGGGAGGCATGGTCGCATGCCGAGTAAAGTCATTAACAGCATTTGATTTCGAACCACACACAGGCATGGAGCGCATGTGACTTGATTGAAGCATTTGATAATGTCTAAGAATATTTATGGGAATAAAATATATAGTATAGATAGGCATCGACGGGCACTCTTGTGAGACGCGATCGTTTTCTATAAACAATCATTAGAATGAGTTCCCTCCGTAAACAAAAATACCTTCGCTGAACCGAGAACTGTACCGAAAACCGGTCTGGAGAATGAGAATTTCTGCGAAAGCAGCAACAAAAATATATTACCAAAAACGCAAAATATTTTCGATATTGCCAGCTTTTTTGTTGGCTTCTTTCTCAATGTTTTTTATGCTCGACTTCCTCTTCAGACAAGCCAAGCAGGCTTTGTTGTTGTTGTTTACTTCTCGCTTGCCTTCTATTTCCAATGATTTATCAATGAGCGGAGTGTGCACATTTTTTCTTCACTTTTTAGCGCGTGCAAAATTTGTTATCTTAAGAGATTTTTCAAGTTTCGATGACGACAAACCATAGACAAAGAACTGATAAAGCGGCGTTGTCCCAAAGTCTATTTGATTTAAATCGTGTGTCTCGACAGATGTTTTATTGTTTCTTCTCTATTTGTTTTCTTATTTTTAAACACGCGTCAGTTGGCCGAAGAATAGTTATTTGCGTGCCTGGGGCTTTTATCTTTTCTCCTAATAAACTTTCCAAAGCCAAGTGAATGCATAATTAAGCGGCAATTATCGATTATACGTTAATTGCTTTTTCAGAGAAGCTAGAGGGCGGCTTTTGGTAGAGAAAATTAGTGAAACAATTTATAAATAAATTGTTTGCCTTGCCCCATTTGATAATGATAATTAGATTAGCAGGGGAAACTTTCTGCGCGCGTCGAATTTGATAAAACAAAATTCTAAAAAATGACTAATGACATTTGGCTTATTGGGTGCTCCGTTACGTAAGCAAGGTGAGAGAATTAGAGAACTCCAGCGGAGGTGGAAAAGGAGGAGGCGTCGTCTATGAATCAGAAAATCGTGCCCAATAAGTGACTCAACTTTTGATTCAAATAATATATTATATAGTATATCAGGTGTCCCCCGAGCAGGGCAATATTCTTCTATACGATATTCGTTATCTTTTATTACGAATATGAACAGAGGTTCAAAGTTTATTTCTCAAGATATTTGTGTAAATAAGCAAATAAATCGTATAAAGCAGGAGTGCTTACTTGCAAATATTTGATATTTAAATTCCACTTCTTTTATTATTGAATATATATAAAAATAAAGTAAAAGTAAAAAAAAAGTTAATCTCTTTCTGTGGCAGCGGTGGGATTCGAACCCACGCCTCCGAGGAGACTGGTGCCTTAAACCAGCGCCTTAGACCGCTCGGCCACGCTACCCACGCCGTACTATAAGTCCAGAGGTGCTACTCAGGGAAAGTCACTTGCTATATATTCCCGTTTTTATTCATGACAATGAAAGTGAAAAGCAACAACTGTAGGAAGTTTATTAAATACAAAATATGGTATATCATTGAGAGAAATTAAAAAGCAGCTGCCTCCCTCTTCCCAAGGGTTATTTACTCAGTTTTGTAACCTTTCGTTGGGTGCAATCCCCCTAGGGGTTCCTCAACCACCACCATCATTATAACGATCATCATCAGCGCTGCCACCATCATCACTATTATCTTCAATGAGGCATAACCACGGCTGCTACTTTCGTTGAAGCTGTTACAGCACCTCATTTTCCATGCATTTTGAGCTTTAATGAATTAAGTTTGGCTTTGGCTTTGTCGACGTCTCTGAATTGTTAATCACATTCAATGTACACAGCTTGAACTAGGCACTACGGTTCAGTGAGCGGTCATTTCCTGCTTTATCAAATCAATAGTGATAGCGATTTTAAGCGGTAATCTAATCAGTCATGAACTTGTTTCTGCATTTCAATCGTTTAGTTTATTGACAAAGCAAGTTAGTAGAGCGGCTAAAAGTTCGCTGGTACTTAAAATAATAAAATAAGGCAGAGAAAGGTCACAGCGAGAAAGTTTCTTGGCAAAAGCAATTGAAAATAATTTATATAAAGTGGGACACACACTTCTAGAGTGTTCTCTAGAGAGTGTATTTGCAGTCGCTGGATTTCTGTGACTTTCTGCTTTTGCTCTCCATTCCATTCATTTATCATTGCAAGTTTTCCAAGTTGACATAACTCCGAGGGGGTAATTAAAAATATAAAAACTTTATGCGGTCAATTGCAATCGTCAAGCTACGTTGGACTTGGCTTATTTATTTTCGGGTCGCCTGACATTCGTTCACGCATCGTATAGCTGTTTTCC
>VNJV01001442.1:0-11540 GCA_008042635.1 Drosophila nikananu
CAAGAACAAAATACCTAGGCGCTCCGGTTATGGCATCGTTAGAAGATGCCTCCAGAAAGAAGCCAGGTGAACTACTTGCCTTCGCGAAAAACACCTCGATCCTTAAAGATTTCGAAAATCGCGTAAGCACTCTCTAGGTCCAGTCAGAAACTTTCGGACAGCTAAGGGCCATATTGGCCTATGCGCGGCCCCGTGAGGGTCTTCCGACATAACCTAACCTAACCTAACCTAACCAAATTGTCAAATAACCTTTACGATTTGGCAAGAAGACAATGTGAACAGTATGCCAGAAGACCAATCAAAAGAAAACATCGTGATGACCAGGCACAAAACACAGAAACCTAACTATCTCATTTTGTATATTCAATAAAAACAATCAGGGGAGCCATGCAAAACACAGTGGTTTTGATTTCCACAAAAAGGCATTTCCGCTAAATCAATTTCTCGGTGCCACAGAACATCGAAAAAGGTTTGGGTTTTTAGTATTTTCACAAACCATTCGATATTGGCTGGCAGGGCTGCCATATTCCCAGATAACCTCACGAATGTATTTGATTAGCAAATATTTTAATCAAATTAGTGTAAAATGCTGGGTTTTGAGTTCTTTTATTCTTTAAACAATGTTATGTAACCAATTTTGCTAATTCATTTAGATTTGTTTTACTCTTATTAAAAAAAAAAGTTTAAAAAGTTGGCGCGAAAATAAATAAAATTTGATCTGACTACAATATGAGGCATCACTGAACCCGACTTCGAAATGACGAATCTATCGATCTGGCAGCATCAAAAATGACGTCACGTTTTGTGTTTTCAAATACACAAAAAGTATTTGGGTGGAAGTGCTGTGGCACCGCGGAATTATTTTTCAGGGTTTTTGCAGCGGAAGTGGTTTCTGTGGCACCCCTGATAGTCTTAAGATTGCAGAACTTTTATTGTATAATACATAAAAAATAATTAACATAATATGTATATATTAACCATTTATTTAAAAGATTCTTCTTTTTCATAGAAAGAATTTATTGAAAAAAGCAACGATTTATTTAGCTTTCTTTTGTTTTGTCAAATTTTTAAGGTTCGAAAACTTTTTTAAAGAGATCTTCTCTAAAAATTTAAGCAAAATTGGATCGAAGTTATGAGAGGATAAATAATTAAAATATTTTCAAAAATAGCTAAGTTATAATATAATTGTTTATACATATATATTTTCCATTGATCTTATGGCAACTATATTATATAATTATTCGATCTGGCTATACTAATGAGAATAGAAAAAAGACTACCCGCAAAGGTTTATTAAGAAAGCTCAAAAAGTAAGGGACTAGTGGGTATAGTTTGGGGTCAGAAATGACTCCATCACTGGGTTGTAATCTTCTGACTAACAGTTAAAACCCTGCAAGGGTATACAACTAATTTTTGCTCATCTCACTAATGGACTAAAGCTAATTCTATTTCTACTCGGTTGTCAGTAATTAGTAATTATGCCAGTAAAGTTAGAATATATCAGTAACACTTGCTAGCAACGTATGGTTTACTTGGCAAAGAGATTCAGTTTTAGACCGCAACCTTTAACTTTTCTAAATCGTACCAATCATGTTTAAATTCACATGATTGAATTTGTTGTTTACTGTTCTCATTACAGCTTGGGCAAGGAAATAACTACCTCGCACACAAAAGAATCAAGCAAACAAGGTTCGAAACAATATTTTCTTTTATTTTTATAATAAATTTAGTAACATATATAAATTAAATAAAAATTATACATGGGGGAGAAGAAAACACTTTTTTACTAATAAAATATAAAAGAATCAAAATATCATAAACATATGACAATCCCATATTAAAAAATATAATTATAAAAATGTAAGGTTTTTTAATCTTACCCCCAAGTAACTAAGATAAGCAGGTTTATCTCATGTAAAGCATATTTTCCTTTATTAAAAGAAAGAACTACATTAAATTGAGGGGTACTTGTGTGGTATTAAGTGATACTTACACGAAAAATAATTATTAATTAAACAGAAATTACACTGCATTTTGAACCTTTTGAACTTGTGCTCTTATAAACTGTATATACCAATGGGAGTTAAAATGGCGGCTTTGGCTATAAGTGGAAAATCGTTACGGTCTGCTTATTTAGGCTATTTCGTTGCAATTTCTTTTTACTTACTTAATCACAGATACTGGCTCCGCTGACAGTCAAGTTTGTTGTGCCAATAATAAAAACAAAGCCTCATTGCTGCAAGTTTCACAACAGTATATACATATCTATGTATGTACATATATTAATTTCTTGTCATTTACTTTATGTACTTTCATATCAAATTTTTTTTTTTTTTATTGCGTGTTTAAAAATGCTTAGTAAATTGCATATAAGCAGAGTATAAAGTTATATAGAGAGGGCGTCTACAATGCTTTGCTGGCGAGGGGAAAAAGTGAAAGAGATGGACAAAATTGCTTGTTCTATTTTTGGATTTTATTTTTGACAGCTTTCAGCATTTTTTTTTTCTGTACTTTGATGAACTACGATCAGTACAGTCAAGTGGCCCATCTGACGCCTGTTCGTGTTAGGTATGAGTAGGCGCGACAAATGAAAGTATAGAAAAAGAATACAAGGAAGTGACTACTGGCGTGCTGCCAGATTGTTTCGGCTGCAAGCTTACTAAGTGGGTTAGTTTTAAAGTTTTTAGTTTGGGAAGGCTATCTACGTTTGAAGTTATTATGTACAAATCGTTATATTTTGCACATAAAACTCTAAAGGGTTCATTCAAAAGACGTTCTACAGTGGCGCAACATTAAGGGAATATAGGATCTAGTACTTCTACTTGCTACGTGAAAATGAAGCAGACCCAACAAGTCAGGTTAAAAATGAAGGTGGTTCTACGGTTAGCTAAAGAAAGTAAGTAAGGAGGAGTCTACTAGAGTACGAGGGTAACCTCTGGTTTGGATCCCAGTTCAAACCGCGTAATGCGAAAAGTAAAAAGTTATTCTCAACTAACTCAATGAGTTCCATCCCATACTGGGATCCAAACGCAAGATCCATATTATAAGGTAGGACGAACTAAAGAAATATATAGGGATTATCACCATGCACAAAATATGATCAATAAAGTCAAGTTTAGAATCCAGGCGGACACCCAAGTCATCGACTATATTAATTCTTTCCAAAGAGCAGCTGTTCAGCGTGTAAGTTGCAAGCTTGGAAACGACAGGAGAGAATGTCATTAGCTTGCATTTCGAGCCGTTTTGGTTTAGTAAGTTTATGCGGCACCATGTTTGAAAATTATTAAGATCTGTCTGTAAATCAGACTGGCAGGAAGCGTCCTTATATTAATGTATTTTTAAAGAGGACCTTTTGAGTTCTGCCATTCAGATAACTTGAGATCCACCTAAGAAGATCAACCGGAAATCCCATTAGATCAAGTTTCCAAACAAGAAAAGAATGGTTGACGGTGTCAAATTCTTTACTGAAATCAGTATAGATTAGTGTCTGAAATTTATTATGGAAGCCCTTAATTATGAAGGAAGAGAGCTCCAAAAGATTAGTTGTACTTGATCTTCGCTTTAAAAATCCATGATGACACGGAGAAATGATTTATTTACTCAGGTGCTGCAAATGAGGAGTAATGATTTTTTTGAAAAGTTTTGGCATTGCCGACAACTTAGAGATTCCTTAATAGTTGTTTGCATCCGAATTGCTACCTTTTTTGTGGAGAGGAATAACAAATGATTCCTTCAAAATAAGGGGAAAGTGAGAGTTGCCTAAGGACAAAGTAAACAATTTCAGAAGGGGATTACACAGGGTGTCGGCACAATACCTAAGCACACAGCCAGGCACTCGTCGGAACCTGGCAAATAAACGTGTTTAAGACGGAGAAGATCTGAAAGAATAGAGCTTTCGTCTAAAGTAGGACTGAAAATAAAGTTCGATTTGGGCATGATGTAAGAATAATTCTGATTTGAGTATTTGAGTAAGTGGTTTGAACAAACTGGGCAAACAGATCGGCAAGCGAGGAAGGATGAGTAATTGGCTTACGTCTAGTGTTAACAAAATAATAAAACTGTTTTGGGTCCTGAGAGATCTGGACCCTACAACGAGTCATCTAATTCTTGTAGCACTGCGCGTTCAACACGGTAAATCTTGACCGAGCCGATGAATAAAGGGATAGAGCAGAGTTAGAACCGGTTTATTTATATTAATACAGCCTAGATTTTTTGTTTTTAATATGACTCAACTCTTTAGTAAACCAAGATGGCTTATTTGAGGTTGGCGGATAGTATAACGGAACACATTCAGTAAAAAACGAATTCATGGCACTGTAAAAAATGCCTTCAGCCATGTCAGTGCACATGTATAAATCGGACCAATTAAATATGATATAAAGTTATTCAACCGTTCGAAGTCCGTCTTGCGAAAACAAAGGAATTTTTTGGCTGGATAGTCAGATATATCCTGTAAGTCAGTCCCAATGACGAGAGTCACATCGAAAGTATGATGATAGGGATGTTCGGGAAGCGAAGACAAAACAAAACAGAGATCAAGCAAGCGCTCTAAGAAATTTCGTACATGGTTGACTTGAGACAGCGAAATGTCGAGCAAGCAAGCAATAAAATCATGCTGTGTGGAGGTTAAGAGTGTGTTAGTGGAATTATTTGTGGACCAAATAACCCCTGGCATATTAAAATCACCAAGAACTACTAAATTATCCTCATTTGAAAGTCGATTGGAAACCATCTGGATAGCGAAAAGATGGTTCCAATAAATAGGAAGTTCCGTCATAGGAGGAATGTAGGAAAAGGTAATGAAAATGGAGCTACCATTGACTGATAGCTTCACACAAAGGAATTAAACATCGTTGCACTCTCCGAAAGTTATTAATTCCGACGCGAGACTGGAGTCTCTCTGATAGGCCGATCCATCCGATTTATCGTGAACACAGCTGGAAAAACTACTGAGTTCAAAATCTTCGGCTTTAACCAGGTTTCGGTGAACACAATAACCTGGGATGCAAACGAGAGGCTATCAGAATACAATTTAGGAAGCTTACTACATAAGCCCCTTGCATTCTGATAGAAGATTTAGAGGGATGTAATTAGTTTTTTGAAGCGGATGTCGTATAGGGCACAGTGGTTTGGTCGGGCCTGGGACGACTTATTCCTACAGGCCGCCGTTTCTTTTTCTTAGCTTCGAACTCTTTGACGACATGGTTAGGTTAGGTTAAGGCGGTGACAGCCGGCAACGGGAGGCGGTCCGTCCACTTGAGCCTAAGAAAGGCCCCTTGTGATGCCGCGTAGGCGTATTTCCCCCGTCCGCAACAGGTTCTCATGGGCCGATAACCGATCTAAGTTAGAGAGGACCAACCCCATTCTTGGATGAATCGGGTTATTTGCCTCGGTGATGTCTAACTTAGCTCGGCGAGATCCGCAAGGGTGAAGAAGCGTCTTCGAGTTCTCATTGAGGGGGATGTCCCCTACCGCCTTTGAGGTTTGGCGGTCACCTATGGTTTGTTTGTTTTTAGTGATCTTGTTCATTTTTGTTCCCACGAGTATGATGGGATGGGGATGGTCCGTCACGGTAGAGCCCGCATACCGTGGTAAGCCTGGTTGAAACTGATGGGTCGGCCGGTCCACCAGAGTCCGCAAACTAATGTCCAAGCACCCCCTGGACACGCATCCCTCGGCAGGAGTTTTCCTCTCCCCGCCCGACTACCATTCGTCAGCATCTTCAGCAGAGACTTGACCTACAGGGACCTGCTTCCAGCCGCCCTCACGGAGAGAGTATAGTCGCACTTCCAGTGGTGCAGACAGTTACGGCAGGTGATTTCTCACCCGTTGTTCTTTCTGTCTGCCCATTGGCTGATGACAACATATTCGGGCCAGAAATTGGTAGAGCATATTGTTGCAAAGAGCTCATTAGGGACATTTATTTGGAAAGATAAAATATCCCAAGCATACGAAAATTTGAATTTTTTCACCTTTATTTTTATTTTACCAGCTAATAAAAAAAATTTCTTTCCTTTTTTAAAAAATTTTCATCCTTTTTTTCCTTTTTTTTTTCAAATTTATCCTGTTTTTGAGAAAAAAAATATTGGCATCACTGCTCCAGAAGTGAAAGGCAGAAGTCTCCATTGGAGCTGGGGCAGAAATCGATTCTCGAATCGATATTTTTATTTTTAGATTAATCGATTTGATTTTTCAGAATCGATTTAAATCGAAAATTCTTGTGTATAGATTACTGAAAAATGCGTTTTTTTTTTTGTTTAAAGACATTAAAAACATTTTAATAGATTTTTATTTTTTTAGGCTCCAGAAGCTGAGATGCCAGAATTTTAAAATGCGCAAAGCCTGCCAGCTTGCTCAACAGAACAGGCGCGCTAACATGCTCCTTTTTACTAATAAAAATTAATGGCTTTAACTTTTTATGTACAAATATCCTATCATGAATCCTCCCTATCTTACCTCAAAAGTGAAGAACACCATTATTATTATTATTTCTTTTTGTTAACTATTATAATTTTTAAAGATGAAGAACATAAAAAGAAATAAAAATTAAATTATATGTTGTACATTTTATATTTATTTTCAATTTCAGTCAAGAAAAATCAATTTTGTTTTAATTTAGAAAATTTTCGATTTAATCGATTTAAATCGATTTTTAATTACAATTTTTGCAAAAAAAAAATGAATTAACTGAAAATCCCCAGCTCTACAACTTACTTGTCCCTCTCGCTGTAGTAAAGTTTTGGTAATAGTGGGGAGAAACTATCGATTATTTTCGTACACTTTCGTTATTTTGAAAAAAAAAAAAACAGAAAAACATCGATATCACTATACTACCATCGATGTTTTTTCAGCCATCAAGTTCGCCTATTTTTATAATTACCATTATTTTAAATAAAATCGCAGACAACCAAAAAAAAATGTTCCATGATTTAACAAAAATTTCTACTAAAATTCGACATTTTGACTCTTTTTTTTAAAGAGTTTGTTTGAATTTGTTCAAATAATTACTTTATATTCAGTATTTTGGTACTTTTTTAATTTTTGTAATTATTTTAAGGGTTACACCACTGTAAAACTCAAAAAAAGGCATATTTTTTGAATTTCTGAAGGTAAACACAATCCCCTTATTGAAATTCTGTAAAAAGTTTTTTTTTAATATCAATATTGAACTACAAGAAAACATACAATTCAAGTAATTCAAACTAAAAATGGTGACTTTTTTATCTGGAACAAAAAACCAAACATTTTCTGATTCCATATTATAGTAGCAAGAGAAGTCAAATTTTTGTTTAAATTGATTTTTCGTAAAATATGTAGCCATTTAAAGTAAAATGGCTACATTTAAAAAAAAATTCAAAATTTAACCAACTAATTCATCAGAAATTTGTTTAATAAGAACTATTCACTTTTTCAAAAAACCGCAACGTACTTCTCTGGAGGCAACAATTTCAAACGTATTGTAAACATTTGGAATCGATCGGGAAAGATTTGTTTGAGTTATGTTTCCGGCCAGCTCAAGAAAAGTGGTTTTGAGATAAACGCGTTTTAAGTATTCAGTGCGCTCGGAGCGTATATTAGAGGTCCTGCGGAAGAACTCGAAATTCTGGCATGTACACATTTTTCCCGCACTTCATCTTTTAGTACATTTTTTTTAAAGACTGTAATGGCCACTTGCAATGAAAAAAATGTTTTCGATTTATTGAAAATTCTACAGTGGTGTAACTTCTTAACACAAATCTTAAAACTCCAGAAAGGCAAAAAACACTGCGATAATTTTAAAATGTTCCAAAAACAATTCAATAATGGCTGTGTAAAGACGCGAATAAGGCGTGTGTAAATACTTTTGACAACTTCCATGCATATATTATTTAAATTCTTCCACTCACTATTTTAATTCTTCCCCTGTGTAACTTTTAACTCAGGAAAGATATATAGATCTGTCAAATGTCATGTGTGCGCTATTGAAGCTTGATTGTCTTGTGCCGAATACCAAACGGAAAAGACGAGTCTGCTTTGTGTCCCGGAAAAATGCATTTTTTCACGGATTTAAAAACCACAAAAGTTTTATTGCACGTTTTTAAAAGTGTCACCATGTGAAGTGTGTTAATTAGAAGGTAAGTACAATAGATTTTTTACGTGAAATTTAGTTATGTTAAAGATTCCACAATAAACAATTTTTTCATATGATTTTAAAACGACTGCTTGGGGGGTTGTGGACACCCCATTTTTTTTTGACAAATCGTGAAATATCGCCGTTGATGTCAACATAAATGATTTTAATAGTAATAACATTAATAACCTTGAATTATAGGGACAGGTAAAAAGGTAAATTGATTTTAATAATGTTTTTATAATTTTCTTCATGTCGCTCAAGAAAAATTCGAAAAAAAACGAAGTTTTCACAGTTTTAAAGCCGAAGGATGACAATCGTGCAAAACACCGGAACAATGTGCCAAACTATCTAAGCCTTCCAAGAAGCAGAAGTCGTCGGACGAGTAACATAAGGACTTTTTCATCATTTGCATAAAGATGTTGCCAAAAAATTGACCGCCTCCAACACCGTTCACTGCAATGAATGTGATCGCTGACATGCGTGCCAGTTATTTCACATGCGCGAATTGTTATTCTGATTTTTTTTGCCTTAACAAATGAATAAACTTCAATTTTTTTCTTTATTTGATTGCGTTTAACTTGATACTTTCCTAATTTTAGCACATTCTACAAAGGTGTCCACAACCCCTCTTAAAATCTGAAATTGGCAAAAATTACTATTTTACAAAAACTTAAAACTTTTCCTTTCAGTAATAGATATCACTGTAATTATTCAAAAACTAGTTAGCAAAGGTGTTTAGCTTTCCATTGATATGCACATGTCCGCATAATATGCTCCAGCTAAAAAGATATAAGTGAAAAAAAAGTGGTATCCACAACTGCCACCTTTCCCCTACCGTTAAGACCGGCAAATTTTTTTCATTAATTATTTGATAATCATTGTATCTTTTAAGTTTAGTAATTAAAAGAAACAAAAAGTGTCCGAAAAGTAAAATAAAGCTGGGACAAACACAAATAGTGGTCATATTGTTATTATTTTATCATTATCATTCACGATACTTCGTTAGGGGAAAAGTGGCAGTCGTGGACACCGGGGGGGTTGTGGACACCCCTGTGTAACTTTTGACACAGGACAGATAGGACGTATCTTTCAAATGTCATATGTGCGCTATTGAAGCTCGATTGTTTTGTGCCAAATACCAAACGGAACGGACGCGTCTGCTTTGTGTCCCGGAAAAATGCATTTTTTTACGGTGAAAAAAATCACAAAAAGTTTTATTGCACGTTTTAAAAAGTGTCACCGTGTGAAGTGTGTTAATTAAGAAGGTAAGTGCAATAGATTTTTCGACGTGAAATTTAGTTATGTTTAAGATTCCACACCGGGTTTGGACAAAAGTTTCACAATAAAAATTTGTTTCGTATGATTTTAAAACGACTGCTTGAGGCAGTTGTGGACATGTTGTGAAATGTCGGGGGTTGTGGACACCCAATTTTTTTTTGACAAATCGTAAAATATCGCCTTGATGTCAACATAAATGATTTTTATAGTAATAACATTAATAACTTTGAATTATAGGGCGAGGTAGATAAGGAAATATATTTTAATAATGTTTTTATTATTTTCTTCGATGTTTTTAGTCATGTCGCTCAAGAAAAATTTGAAAAAAGTCGAAGTTTTAACAGTTTTGAAGCAGAAGGCTGACGAACGTGCATCGAAAAAAGCGGCTAAAACGACCATGGACTCAAAAAGCTTGCCAAGGAATTTTCAACGTCAACGGCAGCCGAAAAACCATCTAAGCGCGGTTGGACATCAACGCCAGCCAAAACACCGGCAAAACGTGTCAAACTATCTAATCCTTCTAAGAAGCAGAAGTCGTCGGACGAGAAACATAAGGACTTTTGCATCATTTGCATAAAGATGTTGCCAAAAAAATTGACCGCCTCCAACACCGTTCACAGCATTGAATGTGATCTTGAATGTGATCGACCAGAGCACTTCGTGCGCTGACCATGCCTACCAGCTATTTCACATGCGCGAATTGTGATTCTTATTCCAAATGATGTAATGCATAGAATCCTTTTTTTTGCTTTTCAAATAAATAAACTTCCATTTTTCCTTCACCCGGTTGCGTTTAACTTGATACTTTCCTAATTTTAGCACATTCTAAAAAGGTGTCCACAACCCCCCTTAAAATCTGAAAGTGGAAAAACGACTATTTTACAAAAACTTAAAACTTTTTCTTTCAGTGATAGATATCACTGTAATTATTCGAAAACTAGTTAGCTAAGGCTTTAGCTTTCCATTGATATGCACATGTCCGCATAATACGCTCCAGTTAAAAAGATATAAGTGATTTAAAAAGTGGTGTCCACAACTGCCACCTTTCCCCTAATATTCTAGAATATTATTTCGTTTATTCACGTAATATTTTTTATTTATTTATTATTATTTATTTACTATATTTTTATTAATTTACAACAAAAAGGGTACAAAAAAGAGACCACAGCTTATTTCAACCAAATAGTTTTCAGTTTGTCCAAAGTCCTATTAATTATTCAAGTGGCGGGCATTCTTTTATTGGTGCTTTGGTCAATATATTTGGAGTTGGTTTAAGCTTATTCTTGTTTAATTTTCCGTGAGTTGCCCCAAAAATGTACTTTTTTTTATTTATATTTGTTCGTGAGACTAGGATGCACAAGGAGGAAACGGCGCACAGTGGCAGTTTAGATACTTTTGGGTTGCAAAAATCATAACTCGTGAACCAGTTGAGATATTTTATAATTTTTTTTTAAATAAATGGTACTGTTAGTACCTTTCGATTGAGTGGTCACACTATATGGTGTGATAAATAGTAGATTTTATACTCGAAAATTAATGTTTTTTGACGCAGTTTTTTTAATTTTTTCCAATTACGAAACATACTTTTCGTTTTTTTTTCTCTAAAAAGCTAATATGATGCATATTTAATGTTTCAAAAACAAAATAAATATATATTTCAAAGAAAAAAAAAATTTTTTTTTTTTATAATTAAAATTTCTTCATTTTTGATCACTTTTCCATCATTTATGCACTTTTTGTTTAAAGTAATCAATTAAATTTACATCATTTAATTTTTTTTTAAGAATATTTAATCATTATACATTCATTTTAAATCATTAAGTGTCCTTACAAAGTCAGAAATCGAAAAATAAACCGCCAATACAGGAAAAAATGAATGCCCGCCATACAATTTCGTACTGCGCTTGTAGCAGAATTTGCTCGAAGACGCGCACTTTTTACACTGAGTTGAAAGTATCTTTTGCTTTGGAAATCCAGACAGGCAGATTCGGGCAGACGATTTTTTTTGGATATGATAAAGAACATATTCAAGAACAACACCTCATACGCCAAACACAAAATCCACCAAAATCCCATTTTTGACATTCCATCAAAGTTGAAAAATAGGTGCAAAATTAGTACTTCGGTAAAACAGGTATGTCTGCACGTG
>VNJV01001444.1:0-13264 GCA_008042635.1 Drosophila nikananu
CCTCGATTCTGGCCACTTAATTGTGATATTAGCTAGATATTCTATTTCAAATATACAATATCCCAAAACCCCGCACGTGCTGGCTCGCATCATCTTCAAATATTATATTTCCTACTATACATTATTTTCTGTTTGACCAAAGTCAACAATAAATGACAAAATGCCGGCACGTGCATTGTTTCCTTCGAGTTCCTCCCAGTATCCTGTTTAATTTGGGCCAAACATCAAATGTCCTGGCCGAATGATTGATGAGACTGCGTATTTGCAGGGGCAAAGGAAAATGGGAAAATTCACTTGTTAGCGGTAAACCAAAACGTTTACATCCCCAACGCGCGAAGCCTGTGAAAATCTCTCTGTGGAGCAAGTTAATAAATTGTTTGCTGTATTTGTTGCATTTAACGCCTACACAATTTTTGCGTCGGCAAACTTGGTAATGAAGTCGCTGCGGGAGAAACCTTTATCAGGTTTCACAAACTTGCCTTAGAAAACAGTTTGGCCTCTTGAGGTGGCATTAGAAAGTTGTGGGGACATGGAACTGCAGGAAAAGGATAATGGAGAGTTGACTTTTAATGATACTAAGTTATATCTTTAGATATTCAAGAGAGAATTGAATAAAGCAAATTTTTAAGACGATTACAATATTATTTATACATTTAAACTATACTTAAACTCCTTTCTTTAAAACCTTAAGCCTCTTGGTCTCTTCAAGCCAAGTTAGGGCTCTTTCCTATAAATTCCTATAAACAATCCTTCCTGCTTATTGTTCAATTTAGGGACATTTGACTGTGTATTAAGGACTCGCGGTTTTTTTGCTGTCTGTTCCTGCTTTGTTCTCGTCTTTTCTCTCCTTTGTTTCGTATGCAAGGCACGCAAATTTGTTGCCAATAAGCAACCGAAAACAATTTTTATAAGGCTTGACTGGTGAGAAGATGACTGGGCAGAAGGGGATGCCAGCAAGGAAGTGACTGCCAGAGGGGTGTCCTTTTTTTTCTTGCTTTGCCTATGCGTGCTGCGTGCGCTTCTGGCCTGCTCCAGCTCCTTCCTCTCGCTTTTTGGTACCCGAAACTTCCTGCTTTTTCGGCTTGAGCCCAGGGTGAGACCCTGGAGTTGCTTAGCTCCAACGGCCCCGGGAGCCAGAATGTAGGTCATGTTGGCCAGAGAGAGAGAGAGGGGAGTACACTCCCAGCTATCCATATACACTGCCAGAATTCATTATACATACACAGAATATTCGGGAAAGCCGGAAAAGCTGGGGAAGCGCGGGTGCTGCAGGACGACAAGCAACACTGTTTCCCATGAATACTTGAACAGGTCCTCTGTGTAAGTGGGCGTGGCTTACGCCCACCATTTCCACCTCGACTTGGATATGTGCTTTATTATAATAAAAATTTCATTAGAAAATTGAATGTTGACGTGTCGCATGTGCCACACATCCGGCATCCCATTCTCTCTTTTTTATCAGAACATCGCACACTCCATTTGGGGCTGTAATGTATCCTTCATAACTTTTAAGTCATGGAGCAAAATACCCCCGTAAACGGTTAACAAATTACTGAAATTAATTTTGAGGAATAAAAATGGGTAAGCCCTAGAAGAAGGGGAAATTTGAGTTAAGATCTTTGAAGGCTGTAAAGTAAATTAAGGGAAAATATGAGTAAAACCTTTTATAAAGCAAAATAATCGAAAATACTTTACAAATATTTCGTACTTTAAATTTCCTATATCATTTTCAAGTCTGCTCCTTAATATAAACCTTAAAAGCAAAATCCTTTGACCAGGCTAAGTTAATCATTTTTGGCCGCAAACTTTCCCACTCAACATTGCGTATACGCAATGTGGGCTTTGAGTGGCATCATTATTCGAACTCAAACAATCCCTGCCTCAATCATCCCAGACAAATGAGGGTCCTTGTCAATATATGTATGTATGTATCTATGAGTAATAGCTCATCAAAGTTTCATTTTCAACCATTTTTTCATGCTTAGTTCCCTTTTGTATTTTCCCACACTTTGCTTGCATGCAAATCAGTGTCTCAAATGAAATTGGTAACTTTCGACAAACCATTTAACCCGAAACTGAAAGTATGACAAGACAAAGTTTTATTTATGGCCAAGGCATGGCTGGGGTCTTGTTAAACATTTGATTATATATACAAGTATTTATGGCTGCTTGTCTCTCGGCCTTTTGTCACCCTTCTTCAGAGAGAGAAGCCCAAATGTAAGTTGTGACACATGCAATAATTTGATTTTGCTCGCAAATAAATCGTAAAGCTCAGCGCAAAGTTTTGGGTTTGCTTTCGATTTCGATTCTGTTTTCGTTTTCAATTTTCAAAGTTGCCCAAAAAGCAGGACCTGCTCTTTCCCATTTACATGTTTGTATTGTGTTGTGGGCGTAATGAGACAAAAGCCAGCCTGCCGCCCGTCATGGAGCATGTTTTATCGATAATTCGTGAGTGCGACGCAGCACCACCCACCATCCCACCCACTCGGGCGGCACTCCACTCCATTACACCACCATATACACAACCACCACGCACTCACATGCCCCACCACCGCCACTTGGTCTGTATAACAAACAAATGTTTTTTTGTATGTGTCAGGCGCCGGTTTCCCCTATTTTCCTTGTCCCTTTTTTCCCTGCTCTCCATTTTATTATTATTATTATTATTTTCCTTTGTTTTTTTTCCCTTCTTTTTGTTATCCGAAAATCGGTTTTTTTGCGGACGCGCAACTGACACGAAACTTCAGGAACCCAGTATACGTTTTATATATATTCGTAGACGACTAGATGGGTTCCGTTCGGAAGGTATTGACAGGAAATTGGAACCGGGGCCGATTCCTGAGCTGGGGTGTCATGTTCGTGCCGAATATGGAGACATGTGCCCAATAATCGTCCCATAAAGCTAAAAATAATATGAAATTTATTGCTGTAAATGACAAGAAACTAAATTTACATACGAAATATATGTCTGCACATTTGATTTATTTGTTTACCAAAGACGTCTTTGGACTCCTTCAATCGATTGATTGACATTAAGTGGGCCATTAACCGGGCTGCTGACTCAGCCTGAAGCCGTGATTTGTGCTCTAAAGGGAAGCATATTCCAGCTTGTAAATTAAAATTCCCATTAATTATTCGAGTATTATTCAATTAGCGTGACAAATACGTCGCTCATACATAATGCAATGGCGTAATAAGTGCGGGCCAAGAATTGAGAAATGCAGCCCAAGACATGCAAGCCGTAAGCTTATTAATACTAATAAAGAAAGGCGACTGGACAGTAAGAAAAATGTCAGGAAAAACAGTGGCAGTGGCAGTGGCAAGTGTCAGCGCGCTTTGTCAGAAGGCGCATTAAGCAAGGGAGGGGAGCGAAGAAAACTGACTGGAAAACAGGGCGGGCAAAAGTTAAATGAAAATGGAAAATAATTAGCAAACAACTGCAGTGCAAGGAGAACAGCAAGCTAAAAATAGAATGGCTTCGACAATAAGATACCTGGCTTGAAATTTCTGCATGAAAGTGCATATTTTTCGGGGGGATAAGAAAGTGTTAATATATTTCTTAGTATCAAGAAATCATTGCATAATTCTGTACTATTTAATAAACATTTAAATATTTGGCCACGACAATGGAATAGCTGGGGTGAGGTTTGTACAAGTAATTGCATACTTTTTGGGGGCAAAAAAAGGTCGAACAAAATGTATCCTTTTATTACAATTAACCAAGAACACGGTTAAAAACCCAAGACTATGAATATATTAACTTATAAAATAATAAAATCAATAAATAATAAATAAGTGTCCAAAGACTTAAACTTGCAAACTAAAATTACAGGGTACCAACCAGAAAGAGAGGTCTAAAAAACCTAAGAAAGAGAAAGCGAGCCCGGCATAGCCTTGTCTTGGCTCGCCTTGCTGCCCAGATTACGATAATTATATTAAAAATAAACTTTTCATGGTATTCCATTCATTTTTATTATTATTGCCACCAAGAAAGTGACCTTGTTGAGCTATAAAAAATATAGGGAAAACGGGAAAAACAAGTAGAAAAACTGCATTGCAAGCCACTGGGTAAAAAACAAGAGCAACAAATAGCGATAAGCATGCAATTCGTATGACATGCAATCCATTCAAAATGTCCCAACTAATTAAAAAGCGCGCTGGGCAAGAGGGTAGCCCCCCAGTTCTTACCTTGGATTAATCTTTTTTTACCAAAGTGCATTGCATACCAACGGGCGAGCAGGTTAAATGACAAGGCTGTGTGGCATGCAAAGCGTAATTTATAAGGAAAATGGATAAATTCTGAGCTTAAGTTGCACTTTATGGCTAGAGAAATTCAAAGCGTAACTCAGAGGGGAAAGGCAGAGGCAGTGACTCCAGGAGAAAGAGGTCAGGGGGCGGGCTCGACCTGAGGTTGCAAAGGTGCGATAAAAACTTGGGGAAAAAACACGAGAAAATAAAACAAAAGCATGCAACCTAACAAAAAAAAAACAAGCAATAAAACTATGAAATATACATAAGGCCTAGTACTTATAATAACCACGAATTCCCAATACTCTTTTTGTATATAAATCATAACGAATAACACACACAAATGCCATTAAGTAGCAAATGTACTTTAATTTCTGACTTTTTCGGAGGCGGAACATTTACAGTTTTACATGGAAATGCACCGAAATGAGCCCGTGACATGACATGCCAACGCAAGTCTGACATGGAAATGCGAGGGCCGCAGCCAATGGAAATGCGGGAAAGTGCGGGGAGTGCAGGCATACAGAGAGAGATGAAAATATATGGAAAATTAAGGGTGAAAAATATATTAAGCAAAGAATTTAATTCTGTGCTTTAAAATGTAATATTAATAATTTTCAAAAGTTTGTAAACTTTTTATTAGTGTTTTTTTAAGGTCTAGATATATTTTCTAATTTAACAATTAACAGTTTATTAAATTAGTTTAAACATTTTAAACTTTTTTATAACTCAAATAAATTGGTAATTATAAAAAATGGTTTAAGGATTATTTTAGATTTTAAAGTTATAAAGTTTTCCTTTAAAAAGTTGATTGAATCAAGACGAGTTTTAATATTTTTTCAACTCAAACATAATGTGTAGTGAAAATTAAAGAAAAATAAAAATTGGTTTATGGATTATTTTAGATTTTAAAGTTATTAAGTTTTCCTTTAAAAAGTTTATTGAATCAAGCCGAGTTTTAATATTTTTACAACTCAAACATAATGTGTAGGTAGTAAAAAATATTGTTTACGAGTATTTATTTAATAAAGCATAATTATTTATCCATTTTTTTAGTAATCATAATAAATTTTTCGGAATATATTTATATTGTTAAAGATAATGAGAACATTTTTATTTATTTATATATGAATAAATGAATTCTCATCTCGTATTCATATATTTTTCAATAACCTTCTCTAAAACTAAAATGTTTGTATAATATTTTTCTCAGTGCAGCGGCAACTGGGGGACTGAAAACTCGCATGATGGACGGACAGGCGGAAGACTGATGGCTCTGACGCATGGAGACAGCCAGGGGGACAGGGGGCCAGGGGAGTGGAAGGCCAAAAGAGTGGCAGCCACAGCGATAACTTTTCTACTTACGAATACTCACAATTGTTCTTTCCCCCGCCTCCCCGTCACACTTTCGTAATTGTATTTCCCTTATTATCCTGACTCATTTCGGGTGGTTGGGGTAATTATATAAGGTGCTTTTTTCGGCAAGTTCATGAATTTCGTACGCCAAGGACATGTTAATTAAAAATTGTTCATCAAATATTACTAATGGAAAAGGAGAAGAGAAGAGTGAGTCAGTCATGATATCATCGAGGTTGAATTTATTTTCAATTTTATTTTTTTGGATTTATAAAATTAAAAAGAATTTATATGATTTATAGGGTCGGAAATGACTTCTTAAATGATATTGACAAGAAATAAAAGAATTAAACTTTTGTATTTTTTAATTTACCAATATTAAACTTATACATTTAAATACATACAAATTAATAGGTACTGACAGTAAATGATATTTAAACGCACATTAGGCTTTCTAAAACCTTACCCAACAAATCCCAATAACAATTTCACTCTATAATCCATAGACATTAATTTATGCAAACGTGGATTAACTAAGCACTGTGTCCACCTGTTATTTGAGCAGGCAAATATTTGCTTTGGCTTTTTCCAAATGCCAGATTTTTGGTAAACACAAAAAGCCATAAAGCAAAGCCTAGCCTAAATCGTTTTTAACGTTCTCGAATTTCACTTTCATTGGGCTCAAATATTTGCCGGTGGCAAAGAGACGGTCCACAAGGTAATTACTATAAAATCGAGTGGTCCAATTGGTCGGAGGGCAGTTACCAACGAAACCGTCAAACTGAAAGGGAAGAAAACCAAGTGAAGCCATGAAATTCGCCACTCTGATTATATCCTTTGTCCTGATTGTGACTCTGACCTCTCAACTGGAGGCTAGGCTACTCCTGAGCAATGGCAATGGCCTCTTCTGTCTGTGGACTTCCAAGAGAACCTGCTCCAAGACGACTCCTACATGCATCCGGGTGCTGACAGATGCAACGCCCACATACACCTGCAAATACTATCGGAATCAGTGCCAGTATCTGCTGGATAGCTGCAAGGGGGCCACAGGTAGATATTTTTTCTTGTTCCTTGGACTTTAAAAAAATTCTTTTTAAATAATTTAAACTTAATACTTAACAATCCCTTTACTTTACTTGCAGTTTATGGCCTACTGGGTGCACAAGTTGATGGATCTACATGCGTTTCGAATAATATTGCCATTGGTTCAACTGGAACATGCACTTAGGCAATCCAAACTTAATTTACTTGCATTTTCCATATCTCTATAATAATCTGAACTTAATTTATTTGAATTTTCCACCAGCTCTATAACTTATTAGAATCTATGTATTTATGAACACAATCACAATATCGTTTTAATAATTTATAACTAAAATCTTGTATCTAATAAAAGCTTTTGTCAAATTGACAGGAAACGGAACTAAGTTTTATCTGCCGATCGCAATGGGGGAAATGATTCATTAAAGCGCGGTTTTAGCTGCCGTTTCAACTCGTTTAGCGTTTTATGGTTTTCCCCCATGATGCATGCTTTAACATTTTCCCTATCCACTTTTTGCAGCGCTTTTTAATTGCATTCGCATAAATCGCAGCACTTGGTGAGCAAGGAAAACGAGGGGGGAATTATGGTTATGGCCACACACACATACACAGACAGAACGCGGACAATGTAAATTTATGGAGCTTCGCTTTTTAGTTTGCAATTTTTCGCCATTTTTGCTACTTTCTTTTCGTTCTCTCTCTTTTTTTTGCGGATGTGAATGGCGAAACGCCTGCGGATGCAATTAGAATGGCACAGCGAACGCACACACTCATAAATAAATGTTTGTATGACTGAAATATAGGTCATTACGAAACATTTTGGTAGTGAAAGTTCAAATTATTTGCATAATTTAAGCATAAATCTCTTCGCTACTCGGTTTCGGTCTCTTTGGGGTTTACAAATGAGAGCTTTTGTTGCTAAGGAGAATGGCGGTGATATGTAAAGTTAAGGGAAATAAATAACAGAAATAAATAGAGGGAAATTGTTTGTTAGGAAGAAGATAAATTAAGTATACAGAATGCAATATAATTGTCATAAAATTAAAATAAAAAAGTACAAAAGATATCCATTTTAACTTTTTTATCAGGCATTTATACTACCTATACATTTTATAGAATAGTCCCAATAAATTGGGTATACGCACTGTTGAAAATATAAATTAAAATGCACGAAAAAACTAGTTAACTGCGAAAAAACATTATTTTTAAGAAGCTGTACAACGCTTTACTTAAATTATTGGCTTTATTTGTATTAAATAATTTCTTGAAATTTTTTATTCGCTTTAATGTTGATCAAGAATAAGATTCATAGGATCGAAAATGACTCCTTGCCATTGTTCTATGCTTTCCGAAAGGAGTATTAAAATTTAAATACTTATCAATAATTGTTGCGAAAATGACATCTTAAAAATAAAATAACTAGGCTAAAAATCAATTAATCAATTAAATCAAAATGAATTCGGAAAACTGTCCTAAGTTAGTTTTTATAAGGCTAATAAAACTGCGTACTAAATTTCAATTTTTTAAAAAATTATTTTTTTAAAATTTTTTTTTGTTCATAATTTCAACAATTTAACTCCTTAAAAATTTTGAAAAAATTTCATATTTTTTTTTTACCCCAGATACGGCTAGATCGTATCGGCTGTTGATGCTGATCAAGAATATATATGATTTATAGGGTCTGTAATGACTCCTTCAATGAGTTTTGTGCTTCTGACTGATATTATAATACCCCGAAAGCAGTATTAAAATTTAAATATTTACCCATCGGTTTATAAGATAATTTTTTGGAAAATGAAATCTTAAAAATTTAATAACTAAGCTACAAATACATTAATTTGAATTCGGAAAACTGTCCTGAGTTAGTTTTTATAAGGCTAATAAAACTGCATACTGAATTTAAATTTAAATAAAATTTTTTTTTTAAATTTTTTTTGTTTACAATTTTAACAATTTAACCCCTTAAAACTTTTGAAAAAATTTCAAATTTTTTTTGTACCCCAGACACGGCTAGATCGTCTCGGCTGTTGATGCTGATCAAGAATATATATGATTTATAGGGTCGGAAATGACTCGTTCACTTTCAAAATCTGTAATTAGTAAATATTTCATTACAAGTGCCCAAAATCCAAACCCAAATTAGGAACATTTTAAATTAAATATTCTGATGCTTAAACTAATAAAAACAAACACAGAAGAGCTTTTCCAATTGAAATTTATGTATTTTTGTCTTAGTTAAGATGGAAATTCGGTTTCCTGATCCTGAAAAAGTATATCGAACTTTAATTAACTTTCTTTTTTGTTTTCTATAATTTTTATTTGATTATTTTGTATAGACATTTCAGCCTCTTCGTATGATAATGGGCGTTATATTCGATGAAGACGATGAGCCCAATATGGAGGACAGGATGCTGGACAACGTGGAGGAGCTCGATGAAGAGGAGGATGTGGAGAAGGTGCTGACACAGGTGCCAGTGACGTTTACAGCGATGCTCGAACAGTTGCCAATGTTAACTACGTTCCAGCCTGGATTAATTAAAAGGAATGAATATATATTAAAAGATAAATTAAATATTAATTTAAATGATATATAATATTTCCTCGACAACTCCCAACTCACTTGACACACTCGTATTGCAGTTGGTGGCCTCCAGCCGGCAGTTGTTCCTGAAGCGTCGACACCTCCGGGTATTGGCCCACCTGCCGCAGACATTTGTGTTGGCCGAACAGGTCGTTGTCCTGCAGCGGGAGGCTGGCCTGGAGGAGGAGCTGCTGGAGCTGGAGCTTCCGGTGTTCACGACGATCACTCGCCGGGAGTTGCGGCCATTCACCGATCGCCTACTCACGGTTCCTGCCCTTGCCCTTACCCTGGTCGTGCCAGCCCTTGACCTACGCGTGGCCAAGGTCCTGGCATTGTTCGTCCTCCTCTGACTCCTTTGGGCATCGGTGGCCACAGCGATCAGAACGATCAGCACCAGAAAAGCCAATGTCAAGCGCATTTCAATGTCGAACTCTCACTGACAACTGAGCTGCGCTGGTTTTTTATAGCTTTCCGCAGAACTTGTCTAACTTTGGGCGGCCTTGAAAGATGTTTACCCTGCGGATTCCTTCCTTCATTCTTGTGTACAAAAAGAAACGTATTTAAATTATAAATTTAGCTGCCGTGGCTTTGTTGGCTTTGGATTCTCTGCCCCAATTGTGTAAATACTTCTAATAACGCAGAAAAAAAAAAATGTTTAGCTCTACGTCACGTGCGGGTAATAGATATAAATGAATACAAATACATATCTTTGAGGGAGTTTAGGTTTTATTGGTCTATACTTTTAGGCTGGATTGTAAATGTGTGTGGGTTTAAGCCGTCATAAAAGAAGTTTTTTGAAAAGAAAGAGCTCTTTGCTAAAAGGGACATTTATTTCGAACTGTTATGTTTGTGATTATGTTTTTCCTTAGCTAAAACTTTTCAGTGGTGAAATCTGCGATTGCCATAAATAAATCACGTGCCTGCTTCCGCATGATTTTTCCATTCGCATTGAGGGGGAGTTTGTTGGTGAACTGCACTCCGGCATGGAGCTGCCTTCGCACATCGGTAAATCGCTTGGCCACATGATCCACAATATCTCCGGCACGTATGGTAGACCCTTGGCTCCTGACCACAAGAGCACCGGCCTTGTCGCCCACCCGCTCATCAAAGATACCAAAGACGCACACGTTCTGAACCTGCGGCAGCTCCGAAATAACCTCTTCGATCTCCGATGGCCAGTAGTGACGCTGTAGGTACTTGAGCAGCTCCTTCTTGCGATCGACGACAAAGAGGCAGTTCTGCTCATCGAAGTATCCCAGATCGCCGGTGTGGAACCAACCATCTGGATCCTGAATACGGCGTGACTCCTCCGGATTTCCATAGTATCCTTTCCAGCCCAGGCCCGTGTGCACGTATATCTCTCCCAATTCGTTGTGCCTCTGACTCACACCCTGCTCGTCCACAATGCGTATCCTTATACCTGGATAGGGTCTGCCTACCGACTTGCCTTGGGCCACTCCTCCGGCCATGGATATGGTACCCGTCTCACTCATCCCATACGTATTGGTGACAGTCGCCTTTTTGCAGAGTTCCTGGCACCTCTGCAGAATCGCTGGGGATACTACTCCACCGCCGCAAATCCACCAGCGGACGGAGGCTAAGGACCTTGAGGTGGCTGCCTGACAATTGACCAAATCATAGAGGTGCATGGGAGGCAGACCGATGACATTAATCTTGTACGTCTCAGTGAGATGCACCACGTATTCGGCGGAGAAGGGCTTCCGGATGATGATGCGGGTGCAGTTCTGAGCTGTGCTGTTGACAAAGGACCACAGGCCAGAGATCCAGCTTAGGTTGGCCACTGTGAAGATGACTGTGCCGCTGTTCAGTTCGGGTTCCGGTAGAAGACGGCTGTTGGAGATGCAGACAGGCTTGGGAAGGGCAGTTGTGCCCGAGGAGCACAGGATGGCCACGGTTTGATCGCCTCCTTCTTTCAAGGGCTCCGGCCTAGATGGATCTCAGTTTCGTAAAACTTCTAGCTTTTAAGTTATATTTACTTACTGGTAAAGTCTTTCCGATGTTGTGGGATCCAAGAGGGTTTCAATGCTCGGCCCTCCCTTCACCGGATCCGTAAGACAAAATATCTTCGGCTGCCACTCGATTGTGGCTTTATGTATCTTCTCGTAGGCATTTCCATCGCAGAATATTACCGAAGGCTTATAGCTGCAACTGAAAATGTAAAGGGTATCCAGAAAGCCGTCAAGGGTTGGCTGATACAAACCCTCCTCATAATTCGGAATGAATGGAAAGAAGGGAGTTCCATTCATCAGGCAAGCCACTGCCAAGGGCATCAGGAAGGTGGAGTGTTCGGCCACAATTCCAATTACGTCATTATGCCCCAGACCTTTCCTCTTAAAGAACTGGGCGATGCGTATGGCCCAGGTCAGAGCCTGATCAAAGGTTACACTCACGCCATCTTCGTCGCATATCTGGAGAGATATCGTTCAGGGAGGTAGCATTTCTTTCCTTATCCTAATCTCTCCAACGTTCACTCACCTGGCAAATATGATTCGGCCAAGTTCTCATGTTCTGGAATATGATTTCACCCAGAGAAGCATTATCCTTGCAAATTGTCTTTCTCTGCGGTCCACTCCAAATTCTTTCCTTGTCGTCGAAAGTCACGGAAGATTGTGCCATTTTTTCCTGTTAGCTAAGCAACTGCTCGTCTTTGAGGAAAGTTGTTAACTAACGAAAATAAGACATTTTCATACAGAAGAGGAGGCCATCTGAGATTTAATTGCAACCATCTTATTTCTTATCAAGAATTTAAGGTAAGTTTTTGGTGCTTCATATCTAGGGGCTGTTATCTTATGCTTATGCCATAATTACATTGAAGAGAACACTATCTACATTATCTGTTCTTCTCCCTTCACATTCTCTATAAAACAAGTTTAACAAAATCAGCTCTTATTTTTATTCTAGATTTTCAGCAGCTTTTAAAGCTTTTTCATTGAGATTTGCGGAAACTTTGTTTAATTTTTAGGCAGCTTGTTTAATGATGACTTTCAAAATAATAATATATAATAATAATACAATAATAATACTTCTCTTCTAGAATTATTTTTCTTTTATGTGTCATTCAGAATCCTTCTCTTCTTTTCTTCTAGGATATTTTCACTTTTATGTTGCATTCAGAACTAAAAACACTTGAATATAATTTTGAAATTTTATTTATTTAAATTCTTAAAGAAGTAATAACATAAAAACATAGATTCTGTGATTTAGTTTTCTTTTTAGAGGCATCATTTTTAAAGAGTGACATTAGGATGCTTCACAAAATTTACCTTCCTAAAACTTGATTATTTTTGTAGTTCCATTGCTGCTGGTTTTTCCTCCACTGCCACAGGGAAGCAACTTCTCGTAAGCCAGACCCTTGCAGAGGCTAAAGTCTACCTTGCGGAAGACTGCAAAGGGAATTAAGGTATAAAAATAAATACGAATTTGAGATTATAACAAAATATTCCTTAAATTCACTGAAGATTATTTGCCCTTAGATCACAATGATGTGTCCAAGAATTTATCTAACACATTGACTTACATTTCGTGGCCTTACTGTTGCCACAATTCGCCAGCTGGCGTTGGCAGTCGTTCTGGAAGGCCTGGCAGATGTTGGCCCTGCCCAGCCGTCCGCAGGTCTTCGTCGAGGAGGTGCAGCTCTTCTGGACACTTCGTCGGCACTGGGGACTGCGTTTAGAAGTTTTTTTAGATCGGGTCAGGGAGTGTGTATCTGCAATGCCGAACCCATCATCCTGATTGCTGGAGATGCCAAGGTCCTGGGCACTGGTCAGGGCGAAGATCGCCACCAGGAGGAGGAGCACACAGGCGAACAATTGGGCTTTCATCGTTTCCTAAACTGCGGTGACTTGTGATGTTCATTCTACGCCTTTTATGGCTTTTATACCAACACATTGCTGTTTGTTTTGCAAAAAACGGAAAACAAATTGTTCCAATTTAACAGCTGTGCCCACAAAGATTTATAATTTGCATTAGATTTTTGTTTTGAGTGCTTAGCCTTGGGCAGAGTTTACTTTTTATTGT
>VNJV01001446.1:0-34751 GCA_008042635.1 Drosophila nikananu
AAGCATCGGGGCTTTGATATCGATGAAATGTGGCCCATCCGTCCGCTGGTCCCCTCGCCACACTACCCAGGTTTGTATCGCCGTTTTGCGTTTGACTGATTGCCTCCGTTGGCCCTCTTGCTTTTCGGCCACTTCCCCAGCCAGTCAACGCATAATTATGTAACTCAATTGGTGGTGGTGGTAGACCCAAGCCCAGGCCGGGGCAAAAAGGCCATTATTTATAAACACAATTTAATTAAAATTCATTCTGTGTCCTGAACCAGAAACAGGCGCACAGGAGCATACAAATATATTCGTTAAACGAAATGTAAGCATTCTTAAAAGCTTATTTCTGATTTGACAGGACCACAAATGTTTTAATACTAAAAACATTCTTCTTTCTGACTTTATATTTGCAATTTATTACTCGTAAGGTTTTAATTAAATAACTAGCGGCATATATTTTCCTACAGCTATTGGTCTAGTCATTGCTTTGAGCTGGTCATAACCAGGTTTAAGAAAGCAGAACAGAGATGCGAATGAATATTTTCGTTTTCAATTCAATAGAACACAAACCTCAGGCGTTGCTTGTATTTGAATCAGCTTTAATTTAAATAAATAAGGTAGCTGAAGTTGAACTAAAATAAATGTTTACTTTTTTAATTAAAATAAAGCCTGACAAAATAAATACGAAATCATTAGAGCATATTCCCCTATTGAGCTTCAATTTCCGTAGAAGTATGAATGTCTCTTCGTAAAATGTCACTACTTATAACTTTTTTCGTATAAAGCTTACTGAAATATATTATATGAAATTGATAGTTTGTAGAGCAAAATGATATTTTCCCTTTCAGCAAAGTGGTAAAAAGACCCCAGGTCGAGGCCCTGGGTGAACTCTGCGATTTGTTTGTATGGAAATTATATGAAAATTGCACTTGAAACTTTGCCTTGAGCTGGCTGCCACTGCCATTGCCACTTGCAGCTGAAAGTTTTTCCATATTGCCTGCTGACTGGCTGCATCTTCGTTCCTAGTCATCCCCAGTCACTACCAGCAGCATTTTCTCTACATATATATATATTTGTAATTTTAAATATTGATTGGGCCCGTCTAAAGTTTCGCAGAAGTTTTTAAAATGGAGTCAAAGTCAAAGTACATAAATATAATAAAATCAATTGCAATTGCGCAAATCCCGCAGTCAAGTGCCCGTGGGTCAAGTTTCATACATGAGGTTGCTTGCCCAGCGGAATACGAGAAGCCATGCCACATGCCTCATGAGTGGTGCCAGGCGAAACCACTGTGGTTCCATTGTGTGTGCATTCCTTTCTTGTCGGGCATTCCGGGTGAGCAAATATAGAAAGGCTTTTTCGCTGCCTCAAAAGAGTTACTCCAAGCCGATGATAGCCAAGGAAGCCGAATAGCAGCTGAGGTGGCAAGGCACTTGATTTCAGAACTGCTTAAGCGCAAGTCGAGATACCATCTACTAAACCTTTAAAAAAAGTCATGTTTAAAACGTCTGGCTTGCTTTTTAAGCAATTTTCAAGATAGTTCTCCCGGCCAAAGATTAAAAAAGTATGCCGTTGCGCATCATGAACTTTATGCTGCATTTTTACACCCGTTTACGATATGAACTTGAAATCTACACCAAATATAACACCTAGATTTCCAACCCATATAATACTTTAAAG
The DNA here is from genome assembly GCA_008042635.1 of Drosophila nikananu. Taxonomy (NCBI): domain Eukaryota; kingdom Metazoa; phylum Arthropoda; class Insecta; order Diptera; family Drosophilidae; genus Drosophila; species Drosophila nikananu. The sequence continues at coordinate 1,666 of VNJV01001446.1, forward strand.
ATAAGATACCATTGGAAAATCCAAGTCAAGTTCATTAACCTATAACTCATCGAGTTTCTCCCCTAAGTTGGCTTGATTAATTGACGATGACCCAGCTAAAGGCTTAATGCCAAACTTCCGTGCGAGTGGCAGATATACTTATTATATCAATTAAGGTAAGCAACAATGCTTTCTATTGTCGTCCAGCCGTTGTAGTTTTGTGCCGACTCATAGGGACGGAACCCTAACTTTCCATTGCTCCGGTCCCGCTCCCACTCTGCGCTCTTCGCTCGCAGCATTCAAGCCATCATCCCAGTCACTGTAATGGGCAATAATGAGTATCATGTAATGCCAGACGCGTTCGATTGGAGATACTGGAGACACTCGTAGGGGAAAAAGCCGAATGCATCAACATTAGCAACGACAACAAATTAACATTTTTCAAAACTTTAAAGCCCGACGACGACATGCGTTGACACTTTTGGGAAAATTGCGTACCATTCGAAATGCAGGCAACAACTGTACGCGTAATTACGCCACTGGGGAAAAGGCAGAAAAATAGATAAATTGTGAAGGGGGCAGGGGGGTTTGGACACGCAGTAAAACAAACCGCTGGCAAATCGCATTCGCTGCGCGCCGTTGACAGTTGTAAAATGGAAAGGTTATCCAGAGTCCGGACTCCGCGATGGACGGCCAGCAAAGTGCCTTCGGAAGATGCAGCTGCTGCTACTGGAGCCACTCGTCCTCCAGCAAAAAGCTTCTGCCTCGGACAGTGACTGATGGTCTGGGCCAGCCAGCCGGCCGGAGAGCTCCGCTGTTTTCCACTACCGATGATTACGCCGATGACGATGATGAAGTTGGCGATGACAGGGCAGCATTTAAGCAGCGCTCAGCAGTTAGATAACTATATATAAATTATGGAACCGGGTCTCTCTAAAGGCTGCCGGGAGACAGATCGTTCTAGTTCTTGTACTAGCTGCTAAACGGCATTGCAATTAATCCCTGGCCGCTTTGACAGAATCCATTTAAAATAAAGTAGGAACGTTATAAATTCACGTAAATATTGCTTTTATTGAGTGCAACTTGAGCTTTTGAAATTCAATCGTTTAGTTTTGATGGGATTTTGCATATAAATTTGAATGTAAATTCTCGGATACAAGTAACCTAACCTACCGAGAGGCTCCCTGCTCTGGAAAAGCACTCGAGAGCCACTCCGATGCACATATCCCTATTAAGTTGGCCCCCCGTCGAGCGTGTGTCCCCCAGTGCGGGCAATGCGTAGAGAGATCTCGTGGCTCCCATGACCCAGAACCCACTCAAATATGCTAATCCACTGGAAGTCCACAAACCTCCGGCGGCCCACATTTGAGTGCAGGTTTGCTGCTGTGTTTGGCCTGGTTCCGGAAAAGTAGGTACTTGCATAAAGCAGCCACAATCGGGCTTGCAGGAAGCGAGCGAGAGAAAGTAATCGGAAGTTACTTCTCCTTTCTGTTTACTACTCAAGGTGGGCAAAAATAATGAAGTTATTTTTACATCTGATAGATTAATTACCTATTTTGGAGCAATACAATATAGTTTTTAACAATTTACGTTGCTTTAATTTGCTTATAGACCCACAGTTATTATAGGGACCCTTAAGCGTAAAATCAGATTTTCCATCGTTTTGCCTGCATGGCCAATGAAATTCACTTTCTTGGCCATTCTTCCACCGGGCTTTTTGCAACAGGTCAGGCTTTCTGCGCGAGCAACCGGTTTTCCGCCTTTGCAGCTGGAAAATTTGTTTACAATAACACGCTGTGGACGCTGTTCGAACATCGAGAGAACGTAGATGGAGCGTAAGTGCACTCAAGTGCGTTACTTTTACTTTCTTTCGGTTACTGGACTTATTAGCCACCGGCCGAGTGGGGGCCGGCTTTAATTTTATAACGGCAGCCAAAGAAGGCTCAGAATGCTGGTAAAGTCAGTTTTTTTGGCAACTATTTCATGTTCAGGCTCTTGGCGGTCTGTACAAACTTTCTCTGCGAATAACTTGGCCCAAAGACTCGGGCTCAGTACACAGAGAATGAAAGTGTAATGAAGTTAGACTTTCTTCTAAAATTTTCAAGTGTTTCCTGTTTTTTTGGAAAAATAATAAATATCATGGTGGCAGTTTATTTTCCGTCTTAAGGGGAAGCTCCATTCATAAGAAGCCATTTGCGTGCTTTAAGTATTTTAGAAATGGTGCAAAGATATGTCAATGAAATATTTCTCACAACTAGCATTTAAATTTCGCATTTCTCCCAGTGCAGACTTATGGCAACAGCAGCACGACCACAGCTCAGTTTCTGCTTCCAGCTAAAGCTGCCGACGGTGTGAGGTTGTTTTGTCTTTTCGACTCTGGTCATAGGGAGGTTTCGCAAAGTTTTTATGCCAAAACTTTTCTGGGCCAGATCTTCAACTTGGCCCAGAGATGTGAGGTTGTGGGCACGACGAGTATGTCTGCACCTTTTCCTTTTTCCACCTGGAAGACCGTTACTTCCACTAATAAGAGCTCTCGGCCCTCGGCCCCAAAATGTGTTTGCATTGCAATGGAAATTGGAAACAAGATCTGCAAAAGTTGAGTAATTGAGCTGATTCTGCTCCGTTGGTCACTCGAATCACAGAACCTTTTCTCCACTGGCTTCGTGCCACAATAACAATCAAGGGGGCCGTAGTTTGAGCCAGCCTAGAGTCAAACTTGAAGAAAACCATAGATACCGGATGGAATTAAGCTACAAACTCTTAGAGAAAAGCGCCTGAAAACCTTCACAGTTAAGTATGTGATTTTATGACTTAAGATATTAAAATAAATTCAATATCTAAGCATTCTTTTTAAGTTTTTCTTCTAGTGCAGAGCCAGAGACCCAGTCAGAGACCAAACAAGGCAACAGTGAAAGACAGGCTCTGAGGCATCGAAGGCGAGCCACCGAGAACAAAGCAATAAAAGGCCCGAGAAGTGGGTTGTTGTTAGCCGTGTGCTTGCCATGCTGGGAATAGAAAATGGAAATGCCCAGGAAAATGAAGGAAATGCAACGGAGAGACGCTAACATGGCAGCCAATACGCATATGCTTGACACGGAAAACGCAGTGGCATCGCATACTAATGCCTGAAGACAAACGGTGGAAGTAGACGCTCATAAAAATTACTTTTGTGGCTCTAAAATGCCATCCACCGAAGCCGTTCCAAAAGCGGCATCTCTGACTCAAAAAGCCCACGCAAATGCAGCCCACAAATATTGGCCTGAGGTAGCTACCATTATCGGTATCTGGAGATTATCGTGTGGGCGCCCAATGAAAATTGCGTGCAATTATCGAAAGATGATATCAGCCGGGGCTGCCGCTTATGCATATACCCTGGAGATACATATAGTGAGCTCCATTAAGGCTCCTTCCCTTGGGCACCTATTTGTTTGTGTGTTTTCCACGCTTTTATCGCTGTGACTCGAACTGGTTTGCTATAAATAAACAATTATTTCTTTAATGCATTCAGAACGAATGCATTCGCTGCCCATGGAATGTCGCCATAAACAAGAATAAGATATATAAAATATTATTGCCATACGGCGGAGTGAATGCAATTGTTTTAAATACCCAAATTAATGGTAATTATGTTTTACAATATGTAAACTAATTTTACGGGTTTACCACGAATTAGTAACGCTAAAAATATTTGCATAAGAGCATTTAGTTGTAATTAAGTGCTTAAGCCTAGAATAACCACGGAATATACATATTTGTACTGTTTTGATTCAGTTAATCTATGAATCAATGTTTATATTTACAGAAAACGCACATTTTAACATAATACAAAATTACCATATCTCAAATTAGATGAACATATATTGAAAACTGGCTAAGTTTATATAGTTTTATATAGTTTTTCTTACAGTTATACCCGTTAAAAATCATTGCAATCTTTATTTAGCTAATGTATCCGCCGGGCGACTGAACGAATCAATAATTAAATGGTTAAGTGCTGCTCAGACCCCAGCTTATTCATCTGTAGATATAAGTAGCTGCCCTCGGCCAGATACACTCACGTACACCAGATAGAGACAATTCAATTTTAGCCAGCTTATGGCCATTGTTGGGGCCATTATTGCTGGCTTACATTTCAAGCGTTGACCGTTGGCGTTGGCGAAACAAAATGAAAATAAAGCGCTCCACACTTGGCTGGCCAATAAGAATTTCAATCGCCTCGGCGACACATTGCAGCCACTCCAAGGCAGCTGATGCCACGCAAAAAAAAAAAAATACAAATAAACTAGGAGAAACAAAAATAAATAAAGCTAGCAAAAACCGCAATAATGATTGTAACAGCAACTGGGGAAAAACAATAACAACTCATACTCTTGGCCACTTTGCAGCTACTGGCCCCCAAAAACTGTAACGACTTCTGCGACTTGGCCAGAAATGCGGAGCAGGTCGAAACTTTTAACACACTCTGAATGAAATACATTTGGTGTTGTACACAATTTTTATTTACAAATGAAACGTGAATTGAAAGCCTTAAAGTTCTCAGTTGCATTTCCGTTGAACGCCTTCTGAGTCATCGGTTTGTAAATCTAGTAAATATTCAAAATTAAACATATACATTTGCTGATATGGTCAAAATAATGAAAATAAATTCAAACAGGCCAAATTCTTTAAATTTGCGGTTTGAAATAACTTTAAATTGATTTTTAATTTGAATATTCTCTTCTAAAAACTTACTAAAATATTATCTGCCTTAATAATTCTTTAATGTCAAAATATTTTTGAAAACCCAAGTAAAGTCTCAGGAGTTATTCCTCTGACCGCAGGTGTTTAGAAACGTAACTATGGCTGATTAAATCAGGCCTATTTTGCCGCTTGTTTACAGATTTTTTTCCGTCACATTTACAAAAATGTTTCACAGCCATTTTGGCTCATTGAATTTGTCAGGCACAAAACACGCGAAAACAAACAAAGTCGCCGGCAACCATTGACGGACTTGTTTTCGGCCAGATTTTGTTGTTTCAGCTTTTGTTATGATATTTTTTTTGCGATGGTCTGAGGCTCAATTGCGCCGCTTAATGTGATTTGACCAATTGGGGGTTCTGTGTGACCAAAGGCGGAGCGTTAATTTGCCTATAATTGTTCTGGCATGTCTATCAGATAATTGCACAATCGGATCTGGCAAACAAAATATAATGAATGAATCGTGGCCAATTTCGCCTTGGCTTCGAAAAGTCTACAATCGAAAGTGTAGTGAGCTCCCAGCCAGATTTTCTAATTTTATTATAGTCTGAACCTTTCTCCCGTTTTAACTCCCTTACTTTCAAAAGCTTATCTTGGGCTCATCGCCACTTGGGCTCACTTTTTGATGAGTCTCGTTAAAGCACTGTTAGCCCGATTTGCATACGGTTTTCGCAAGCAGTTCATTCTGATGTGGGTTTATCACTAACCTCGCTAACCAGACATCTGACTGGCCAAGAGCCCAACCCATGCCCGAGACCCAGAAATATGGCGCTATCTCCGCCTAAGAGAGGTCTCCGTTGTATCACAGCTGTTTTTGTTTCAATAAAAATGCAAATACCATATACAGCGGCGCGAAAAGAAAGAAAAATATTGTTATTAAACTCAATAACTGTCACCATTTCTTGCATAAATTATAATACATTTCTATGCAACTGGACGACGACAAATGAAAAAACTTCTGAGAGACGTTTCGTGTTTTGCAGCGGAAATAGAAAAAGGCCGACCGGCAAACAAGATGGAAAATTCAGGAAGCTGGCCGAAATGATAATGATAAATGTTCGAAAATGCCGACGAAAAGGGGGCGTAACCGGGGGCGCCCACCGAATGAATATTTATGAATGATTAATGAAAGGAAAGACCCAACACACCCACCCGACACGGACTCGACACTGCCTCGACACCGGAGGTGGCCCCCAGTCAAAGCCTGTGCAGAGGAAAATCTCCAATTACCAGGGCTCAATGCACCCCGACTTATTTCGGAGAGCTGTCAGGTCCGTAAAGCCCAATCCCACAAAAGCACACATGACCTAATGTGCCCAAATATTTGGATCTTGCACACATAAATAAGTTTAGCTTTTATGGCACATCTGATAAGCGCTCGCAACTTGGCTCGTTTCAGCCTTATCGCCCAGCCAGACAAAAGACACAAAGCGAGCGTCGGAATGCCTTTCCAAAAACTATAAAACACCAAAAAAGAGGCACTCGAGTTTTAAAAAAATCAGTGCCAAGACGAGAGCAACGAATTTTTACATTTATTATGGCCATGCATGCAGCCAAGTGCTAATTAAACTCATCAAGCTGTCGACAATTCTTATTTGGAGAGAGTTCTTGGGGGTTCTTATTTGGAGAGAGTTCTTGGGGGTCGCACGAAAAGCTTTATCACGCCGGTGGCACAAGTTCTTGGCGAACTCGAGGCTTGAAACCTGTCAACGAATGCAATTTCCATTTCAATGTGGGTGGAATGACGCAGGTAAGTATCTTCTAACAAGTTTATATTTACGTGATTTATTTTTTCTTGTGGGGCCATTATATAGTTAACACATATTATATATTAAATAAGAAAAACAAAGCCATTTCCTTTTCCAACGTTACTTTATCAAATCTAAAGTCAATAATATGCGAAGTAAGTATATCTTGAAGATAAAGTGTCTTTAGGGTTCTGTGAACTTCGTACTATGCTGCCTTTAAGACACCTCTTAGCTAACTGACTGCACAGGTAAACACTGCGTGAGAAACCAAGCTCAGAATGAACCTGATTTATGATATATACTCGCCCATTTGTCAGGTTCAAAGGGAGTGTGTGAGTTGTAGTCTCATTCGCAGTTCAATGCATTGACAACATTGAAGCCTATTGTTGGAGAACGCCCTCAGATCTCTTCACACCTACAACAGATACCTGCTCGTATCCCACAGATACTTGTGCTATTTGTCACTGTTGCGGCGAAGAATTAGTCATGCCAGCGACTGTTACTGCTCCTCAATCGCGTAATTCCCGCAGCTCCAGGGCCGCGTTGCGAATTGAGTTCCAGTTCGGAATGTATCTATCTTCACAACTTGGTAATGGCCCGGAATCTTCGGCGATGTCACGGCAACGAGAGAACCGGGCTGAGCTTGCAGCGGAGAAAGGTAAACAACTGTTGGGAGGAATAAAAACAACAGCGGCCCGAATGTATCTGATCCGGAGAGTGGGTGCATCCACACACGCGTGAGCTGTGTGTATAATGTATGCCTCTCAGCCGCACAAGCAGACGGACAGACAGAGTAACAGGCACACAGGCAGGCTCAGATACACAAAATGATGGCCCAATCCGACAGGGAACAGTGTGGAGGTGAGGCGCAACGTGGATGTTAAGTATCTTTTACTTTTGCGGTGAAGCTGCTTCTTTGTTCTTTGACTCCGCTCCTTAATTAAATTGAAAACCCGTTAAAATAATCAGAGCCCGGCTCGAATTCCTCCTGTGCAAGCTTCTTTAAGTTTAAACAATTACAATAGCCAAGAAGGAAAAGAAAAATTCACTAGCTACTATTTCTTACACTGTAAAAGAATCAAATAAGAAGTGGTAAATGTATAGTGCAAATCAGGTTCTAAGTTGAATTTCAAATATTTCCAATTCTTATTAAATTAAACAAACAAAAAGTGTTTGCTTTTCAACAAGCAATATTAATAATTAGATTATCATCTGATTTCTTCCTGGAAAATGTTGGGCAGTTTTCAAGAGCTAACCAGTAGTAATACTCCTTATCTTTTCCCCGCATCTCAACTTTCCCAAATAAGTGTATTCTTTACCTCTAAGGCTGTGGGATACTTTCGTATCTAGTGGCTGGCTGTCGTCGTTCGTAGAAATTGCTTGGGCAAACTTTGCCAATCCGCCAAATTCAGTCTTGTTTGGCCAAGAAATTATCCAATTCGTTTGTTCGGAGTTCGCTGGGTTCGTTGCTTTCGTTGCTGCTACTTTGCATAAACCGCTGCCGTTCGATTCGATGGCGATTACAGGCAGTGCTGCGTGCTGCGTGCTGCGTATCTGCCAGATATTTTTCGTATGGGTGTATATAATTCTGATATCAAAGCCGAATGGAAAGACACGAGAAAGAGCACTTCTGCGGGCGACACACAGGTAGAAAAACACAAATCTTAAACCGGCAATCTCATCGCGCACTCACACCGGCTCACACACAGACACCTCCGAGATACAAACACGGCAGCGGTGAGTTGTATCTTTTAGCAGCTAAGCGCGACGTTCGCTCGGATCGAGACGCGTTCGTTGACTGAAGTCGGACTGCCTTGGTTTGCTGGGGGAAGTCGGGTCGCGTCGAGTCGATCGCCGAGATTCGGGATTGACGCACAGTGGGCCAGATCGGACAACATATCATTGAGTAAATTGAACAGCTGTTTGATTCGCTGATAAGGATAGTTACTTTAATTTTAGCGTTGATCTTTGATCAATTCCTTTAGGTCGAATGATGAATCAAAGTAATCGTTGATTTTCCTCTTTTATCAAAATATATTAGTTTTCAATATATAACTTGAAGTATTCAAATCTAAGTTTCTAAAATTATCGAAGTTCCTGAACTTTTCTTGGGCTCTATTTATGAAACATTAAAAAGTTATGCTAGGTTCATTCCCTCACTGTCCGTCACAGCTCTCTCCCACTCACATAATTGCCTTTCAGGTGCTCAGATACCCAGACACTGAGATAGCCAGGTGCCGGTATGAGCACGAAGCCAGCGAGATACTGCTACCTGATGCGCCCTTCTCGCATTATCATTAGACGGAATGCCACGGAATCCGCGACGTCGCCTGCTATCAGCCTAATTACGTATGAGAAAGTCAGACGGCGGGGCCAGGCATTGTTCTTGTTCTCACTGTTCTCCTGTTTTTGGACTCCGTTCGCGTGAATTGCGAATATTTCCCAAACTAAATGCATTAGCTGCATATTTGTACTCTGTCAGGTGGCATATGAGCTAAGTGATTGATGTGAGAAGTGGCGGGAAAGTGAAGGATACCAAGAAAAAGATACAATTTCGAAATAAAGGGAATGTGTCAGAAATGTTCCTGGGTTGTTGTTTATTTGACAAAACCATTAAACCCTATACACATCATGCTTTGCTTGCATTTATCAAAATGGACAAACTATTTGCATTCCGTTGGCTAATAAATTTACAGCAAGTCAGCGTAAAGGAATCCATTTAACTAAATGCCCTAAAGCCTCCTGGCATGCGATAACTTTTCATGTTCAAAAGTTTGGGAAAAAACTAATTGATTTTATATATTTTCTGTTTTATTTCAGATAAGCTGTGACAATGGACAAAAAGTCCAACGGACCTGGTTAGTTTGTGGATTTCGAACAAGCTTTTTTCCTGTTTTTTTGCACCCGCAGAGTGTCCAATATCCGGCAACCGAGCACAGGGTTTTCACTTACGTGTGAATTCGTGTAGAAAAAATGTTCACATGCCCCCAGGTGCGGTGGAGTTTTGAGTGCAGTTACAACAATGAGCGGCGGTAATGGTTGACATGCGGCACTGACAAATATATATCATAATTGTTGGATAGCATTTTCAAATTGTATTTAATTATTGCTGGCCATGCGGCGGGCGCTTTGGGAATACTTGCCGGCAGCCATTGTTGTGTGTTTGTTAAAATTCCCTGCAAAACATATGCCATGTGTGGCATTAATTACGCAGAGAATCGCCGCGGGACCTTCTCCATAATTTGCATGCAAATTGCAGATTCCCGAGGATGTGCGGGCATGTAGACACGGCACACTTACATATAATATAAGAGCTGCCCATAAGAGGAGTATCAAATGAAGTGAAATCAAAGACGACCGAGGCACATGCCTTCGCCAGCCTCTGAGGTCATCGGGGTCGGCCCAGGTGTCACCTAATGAGCCCATACCCGGCGATGAGTGGGCGTTAAGCGGCCAATTAAGCTGCCTGCTGATGACAAAACACATAAAGGCAGGTGTAATAAAAGGCAGGTAGTGATACCATGGCAACTGAGGGCTTTCGCAGGCTTTCCAGCAGCAACAGCCGCTGACCAGGCGAAAAGTTTTCAGTTGGTTCATTTTGATGGCCATCGCCGGAAAGTGGAAGTTGGCCGTCAGCAAGCATGGCAGATGAGCAGCGATTCACGTAGCCTAGCAGCGAAATTATAATTAAAAGTAATCAACGGCATTATCAAGTCAAATGCTTCAACCAGAACCCGCCGAGCACAAAGTAAAGCCAAGGCAAAGGAAAAATGTACAGAAATGCTGCGGCGCAGCAAGTCAAAGCAACATAGTTTGGCCCGAGGCTCGTTTTCTGTATTTCTCCACTCAAAGAACGCTCTAGTTATTTACTGTCTATACTATATATTAAATTCTATCAAAACACTCAATCTTCTCACCTTAATTAACAAACAAATAATATGTTCTGAATGATAAAATACAATATCGTTTTCATCAGTGTCTCCAGCTGATCCCTCTTAAAAACTAATACAAATTTATATAAGAATATATAATAATTTTTGTAGTCATTCTGGATAAATAGGAAATACTTTTCATAAATTTGTTTCTGTGTGTGCTTTGAAAGAATCTAAGCAAAATTTAATTTTTTATGTTAGTATAACATTTTTGTGCTGAAACTTTTTCCGAACTTTTTAAAGTCTACCTTTCTTTCTTAAAAATTCTGAAATTTATATATTCACAGGAATATTCTATTTTGAACATTTTTCTGTGTAACTTTCCCATTGGAAAGCCTTGGAGGGCAATATGCGGCAAGCATTTGTTGGGAAAACATTTAATTAAGTTCGCTGTGCGCCGACGAATGATGAACGAGCGCTCCATTAGATTTAATTTACTCAACAAGTATTACCAACATTATCAGTGTTATTAGCTAGATGAATGTGTATTCCTCCGCATCCTGCTGCCACTCTCATCGGGACGTGCCGAGGTCTGAGTCTGTGTGTGTGTGTGTTAACGGAAATGAAGTAAGTGTGCTGCTGTTGCTGCCGAGCTGCCTCCAAAGCATAGATCATGGCTTATAGTTACCTTAAATTTAAGCATTAAAGCTCACTACAATTTTAAGGTTTTATCACGAACTATACAATATTTTATAACGTAGAAATTTCCTGAACCAGCAAGGATTCTTTCAATGTATTCGGAGAATACAAATTAACTGGAATTCAAGTTTATATCTGAGCCTTATCAGGTGCACACAGCCTGAGGGGGGGCCTCAGGGATATCAGGACTTTTGCAGCAGCAAAGAGGAAATGCAATGGACCATGGACCATCCCATAAGATGGAATGGCTTGATAGACGACCATTCAGGGAGCAGGAAAAACCTTTAATTTCCACGTTGACTTCGCAGAAGAGCATAAACTCGCGGTCCCAGGCAATTTTGCGCATAAAATCGTGTCAAAAGCTAAACTAACTTTTCTATAATAAAGCAAATATAATATATTTAAAATCTTTAAAGTCCCTTTCATATGTAAATAAGGAGTAGATAGACACTGTTGGAATTTTGCATTTCTATTGAGCGACTGGCGATAAAAGCATCACACGTTGCCCCAAGCTGTATCGATGTCCACACAGCGCCCGAGGACATGGCTGGACCTGCCACATGTGACCCAATAGCTGCCGGGCATTTCCTTTCGCCAATTTCCAACGGCGTTTTTCAATCTAGCTATTTCCGCCACAACAGTGGCCGACATGATTAAGCAATCAAGGCGACTGAAAGGCGCAAAAGCCGCCAAATGAGCCAAGTTAACGAAAAGGAATCGAGCCGGGGGGCGTGGGCGTGGGCGAAAGCCAACTTTGTGGCCGGCGGAAGGGATTTATGTGCCCAGATTACTCGTGTCGGCAAGGCCAGTGGAATCGTTTATATGTTGTATATGTGAGCCGCAATATAAAGTCATTACAATGTACTAACTTGGCCAAAGGGAACAAGTACTACATAGTACACTGAGAACTAATAACTAATATATAATATGAGTTTGGTTTATTTATACTTCGATTCTTAAGACGGTGGGTTTCCTTCCATAACTTGGATATTTATTAAATACAATAATACATTGAAATATAATAATATTTCACAAATTTCGTTCTCTGTAATTACGATAAAAATCCCCATAACACGCGGAGTCATTAATGCTCCTCATAAATTTTAAGTGCCTACGCTGTGATTGCTTTGCAAAAAGAATCGTAAAATTAATTAATTATGCACCAGGAATATGCTGTCCCATTCCATCGGGATTTTGGTTATCGATTTCTTTTTCGCCAAAAGAAATTAAATGGGGATTTCTTCACTTTCCTCTGCGCCATCGTCCAAAAGTTGAGAAAATTTCAATGCTGCGGGGCTTAAATCGTCGTCAAGGTGAGGCGGACGGCGGACGGCGGACGCATTGTATCGATTCGTCGTAGGCCTTAAAAATAATTGTCTAAAAGGAAAAACGTGTACGAGTGTACTGACAACGAATGCCGAATGTCGCTCTCGAGCGACTAGCAGGGGGGGGAAATAGAAAAGGAGGACAATAAAATTGCTTTCCATTTTGTGGCAGCGCCGGCGTGACAATGAAAACACTTTCCAGTTATTTGAATGCCAATGCAGCATAAAACTCGGATCTCCACCTTTCCGCACCTGTGCGGAGCTCCGCCTAACGACACATTAAAGGCGGGTGGAAAGCCCTGGAACTAGAACAACAAACAATACAGCCCCAGGGTCACGAGGTACTGCTGCTCGAGCGAGTGCCCCCAGAAATTGAAAAGCAGAAAGGGGAATTATTCGCCTAAACGGCGACTTCTCTGTCCTGCTCAAAAGGGATTCTGTTACGGGCAGTAAGCTCTCCCTTGGAAATGATTCCTGAACTCTTGTTAAAGAATATTTAGTATAAAAAGAAATATATAAAAAGAGAGAGTATGGCAAATAAATATCATATATCCCTAGTTTATAATTAGTTCCTTTTTTTAATAACAAACACATCCCATTTTAACGGTTACCCTTTTAAGAAGCAAATTTCCCTTGATGCTCCCCCAATGCCAGTGTTCACTGTACACACGTAGAACAACAAGACGCTGTCCTCGAAAACGGAGAACAGTTTTCCGCGGCATATCAATTGCGAACACCCGGTTAGCGGTGCCAAGCCAAGCGGGACCCTCCGTCGACTGGCAAGGATGGATGCCAGCGGCAGACGCGCGTGATTTGTCGCCCGAGTGCCGCCAGGTAAGCCCTCGCACACGGATACGTGCACGGGTCTATCCCAATCCAAAGGACTTCGCCGGATTCCGTTCAGTGCTCGGAGTCCAAGCCAGGCCATAAATTGCGGTCTCCAAATGTGCGATACGTGCGTTTCCGCCGACAGGCGAACTCCTAACGGAAAAGCCACTCTGCCTCGACACAGTTCTTGCAATCAATAAAAAGCTTGTTCCAAGTGCATTAGCATTTACCAAAGCCAGTGCATTGTCTGCCAAAAAATACGTATTTTTTCTTCTTGGCAGATTTAATTAAGAAAAGAAAAGGGAAAGTTGAGCTCAGTGAGGGGAAGAAAATGCCCGACTTTGCTAGTTGCAAAAGTGCAATGTAGCAGCCCGTCTCAGGGACGAGTTTCAAATAAACTTACAAAGAGGTAAAGCTAAGAGAGTAAAACGAAAAAAAACCCTTCAGTAGAGGGAAATGCGATGATAGGTAACCAGGTAATCAGCAATGGGTGTAGAGGTTCAGGTGCCAAACTGATAGGCAATTACTGAAAAAATTTTTAGTAATAGTAAACTTTAAATTACAATTGAGGGAACTGTAAATTTGTAAACCCAAAGGTCTTATAACCTTCACCTCATCGCATAACCCGGCTACCAAAGGACTCTGACTAGTTAAAAATACAAATATAGAAAGCTATCCACTTACATCATTCTTGTGGCGTCTCTTTGCCGCACCGACTCGTCCCGATTGAGCACCTCGATGATCATCTTCCGCTCGTTCTCGGACAGATTCTCCAGGACCTGCGACGTGGCCACCGCCAGCTCCGGTCCCAGGGCATCGATGGTGTCCACTGGTATCCGCTCTACGCTCGTCGTCTCGCAGCTGCTGCCCATGCTGCTGCCGTGCAGATTGTACTGACCTCCGGTTCCCACCGAGGGCATGGCTCCACCCAGGCCCAGACTCATGCCCAGGTTCATGCCGCCGCCCATGCCCATGCTCCTGCCCAGGTTCATGCCGCCGCCAACGCCCCCGCTCATTCCCAGGCCCGAGGTTGCAGCTGTGCCGACGGAGGTGGGGATTGCGGTGCCACCGACGCCACCGTACTGCATCATGCTGTTGCTGTTGGGCTCTCCGGGCGCCGCCGCTGCTGCCGCTGCCGCTGCTGCTGCTGCTGCCGCCCGGTGCTTGTTGTTGGCGGTCTGGGTGGGTGTGGCTGGGAGGCGGGCACTGCGTCCACTTGACATGCTACACCGATGATTTCCACTGACTGCCCGGGGATTGGGGTTTCCAGACTCGGCTCGGCTACGCGTGCAGTTACCGTATGCAAATGGAGCTCGAACTCTCCACAGCTGACTGGTTAATTTGCGCCCTTGGCCCTAAAATTTGATTTTAATTCGGTGCTGCCTTGCCGCCGAAATGCGCATCATCATGACAGTTGGGCCAATCGATACCTGCAAAAGAGTAGCGAAAAATCAAAAATTTTGTAACTGATTGCTGCAAGCTGCGGTGCATGCAAATTGAATGGCTGACCTTCAACAAGGGGCATAAATTACGCATAAATCCCAGTGCCGATCCTTAGCCGGCGGCACATTTCTGTTTCCTGGTTTCTGCCCTCCCCCCTTCCCACCGATTTCCCCAATTAAATTGTTGGATTTTGCGCCAGAGACCGCCATTGCGATGGCCAAAACTCGTTGCATACTTCAGGGCAAAGCATCTGCCGATACGCTTTACAATTTACAATTTTAGACCTAATCATTTATTCAGGGCTTTGGCGGAGTGAAATAAAATGACTAAATTATTTAAATAAATATGTAACCACCTAAGGAATGAATATGAAGTTTCAATCAACAATTTAAATAAATATTGGCTTACATTTAAAGGTAAACTTGAGGCTAATCTAATGAAAGTGGTAACTTGAAGTGAAGTGTATATAAACGAAATAACTTTCAAGCTTAAACGCTTTGGCAAACACATTTTATAAATATTTCAATTATTTTGACTTGCTTAATTATCAATATAAATGATTCTGAATATTTCAGAAGTTTGACTTGATATTCATTTTAATAAAATGCCTAATAAACAAAGATTTGCTTACAATTTCATCAAAAGCAAATTACTTTAGTTACATTATTTAGCAATAACAATAAGCTTTAGAATTCCTTGTCAATTTAATCATATTCAATTCTAGTCTGCAAAAGTATTTCTGCGAAGAATAGCTTTAAACAATTAAAAAAAATAGGTGTACATACACGTTTTAAAATACGATTTTAACATATTAGATTTCATTGTTATTCTGTTTACAACATTATTTGCTCAAACGATTCACTGAACTGTAAGAACCACTTTGAATTATTTGCTATATTTGTCAGTTGAGCGTCCATAAAATTGCTCAAATAATGCATTAATATTCAATTGAAATAAATTGTTCAAATATTTAAAATAAATACCTGACAAGTCAACAAATAAGAGGCGTAAAAACTATGGCAAATTCATGCTTGAAAAACTATGCACCTTTTTTGCGGCCTGGCTGAAATAATATCTCTCTTTTCAATTTCTCTTTACTGTTTTATAGATACACCATCAGCTTCTGGCCGGGATCACGAACAGACCGGGCAAAGTGACCCAGTTTTTCAGGTTCAACATGGTGCATAAGCCCTAAAAACACACGAGATGATTAATTGAATATTTTCGTCATGTGGCCTGAAACCTTGTGAAAGGGGAATCCCCGCTAAATTACTCAAATATCGATACGTTACATTACGTGTACAGAGTGTGCACACGCAGTGCGGGGATTGCGGCGGAAATACAAGGAAAACAAACGCACAAATTCATGCTCCGCACTTAGTTCAGATTCTAGATACAGTATGCAGAGCGTGAGGGGTGAATGTTTGTGCTACACACACGATTTGTTGTGTTTGATAAGGTGTTTTGGCTACCATTAAGTTCGTATTACCATGGCAAACAGTTTGCCAGCAATTTCCAGGAAAATTCATTAAACTGAAAGCTTTTAACAGACGAATTCGGAATTAAACTACAATTAAATCTCAAATCGTAAACCCGAATGTTTTGTCATTTCATTAATCACTTATGCATACGAAATAATGGGTTAATTTGTATGTCAATACATCAATTAAACAAATTAAATGACAGGCTATTGATTATTATTCATGTGTAAATAGCAGCTTAAAATATAAATATTAAATCAAAACAAAGCCCAAGATTTTATTTGGTTTAATTTAAAATGACATATTAAGTAAAAAAAAATATTTATTTTATAACATTTTTAGGCCAAAGTGCCTTAAAGAAATTCTTGCTGTGAAATTAACCAACTAAACGAAAATACAACAATAATAATAGGCAATTCTGAAGGGCATTTTATGACAAAATTGAATCATATAACCAACCTCCGCCATTTTATAGCAACTTTTTATGACTTGCAGAATCGCATTCATGTTTTTTTACATCACTCCCCAGCATATTGCTTTGCGAACAACAGAATTTCATTATGGGTCTATAAATAAAATGCATCAAATGTGGCCTGTTTGCCTGATGACGGGGCTGCCAGTGATGATGGCGAGAAACCAGCTCTTACTGGGGTAAAAAAAGATTGTAAAAAATTTAAACATGTGCAAAAGGGAAATTCGAATACGTTTTTGCGGACTGAACCAATCTCAATTTTGTTTAAACGTTTCCAGATATAACAGGTAAATTAATTCCGTTTTTATATTGTTATAAAATATTTGTTATTCAATAATTATTACAAACATAATTTTAAGCTCATAACTTATAGTTGTACAGCTTCCCTTTCATTTGTTAATTGTATTATTTAAGACTTCTTAATAGTTTTTAATGTTTGTAGTCTAGCACAGGTGAAAACGTGCAACCCTTACCAGCACTGAACCTTCGCCTGCCTGTCGCCGGCAGAGCAACCTGTTACTGGCATCCTCCTCCACCGGGATCCCTGTGGGTTCTGCGGAGGAGTTTAAACAAAAGGGCCCACCTACGTCTCCTTGTTCGATTTAATTTCCCTGAATAGTTCGAAAGCGACTGGGTGAGCAACGGCAACAGTCAAAAGACATTTAAATGACAATGACAGTTCTACTATGGCGGCCCAGAGAAGGACAAAGGCGATGCTCGGATGGCGACGGGGCTTCCTGGGGGGGTGGCATGCTAAGTCCAACAGTTTTATCGACTTTATGTGTGTGCACACACAAATTCGCACAGACCCGCAGGCACACACACTCGCTAAGGCAACTTCCGACATGGCTGACAAAAGCTGTGTAGGTGCAAAGGCAAAAAAAAAAAGAGAAAAGCGAAAATAGAAAATTGAAAATGTCATAAAGCTATGCCAGGATGCGGCAAACACAGCAAGAAATTTGTTTGAAGTCTAATATTGCGAGTACTAGAAAGTATCTTTTTGTTCTATCTTTATTTCTTTATTTAACATTTATTTCCTATCTTTCGGAGTAAGTAAATACTTTTGCAAATGCATCTTATATTCTCATCTTAAACTTTAAATGAAGCTTGGTTTAATTTGTTCCTCAGTGAACGTGTCTATCCGCGAATTCGCCGATAGACAGACGTTCCGGACTAGGGACATGCGGCAGAGCAGCATCAAACGCGCTCCGCTGGCGCTGCTGGAAGATGAGAATTCCCCCTCGCCCCGCCCATATCCTGTGTGCCCCTGATGGATGCATCGCATGTGCAAAGCTGCCGCTCGGTTGCGTGAGGTGAAAATGTAATTAAGCATTTGACGCTGCCAAGTGGTTTCGAGTTGCACAGTGTAGCGCTACCTAATGGAATTTGTAGATATTACCGGGTAAAGAATCTCTGGGAAATCACTTCTAACATTTAAAAGATAGTAAATAAAAGCAACCGAAATATAACTTCCTTCTCAGGTGCATCTATAAATTAAAAATGTTCAATTTTCTACCCTCTTTGTTTGAAGTCAATTGTACGCAAGTCAGAAGACTTTGCCTTATTGGAAATATCAGAAGCAAAATAAGAGGAAAACGATGCACCTACGTGCAGGATGGCGACGTCTTGTATGGCTCATTTTTTAATTTACACTTGCTGAATTTTTAATGATGCATGTCCCGGCAGTGCGTATACGTAATGTGAAAGGGACCTGAAAAGCACCGCAACGGCACACCCTTGCACGCACATGGGGCGTGAGATGTGAGAGAGGCTCTTTTGTAAGCCAGATCCAAATACCAAATGCTGACTGCTGGGACTGCCAGGCAACGGCTATTTTTAGAGAAGAAAATCCATTGAGACGGGCAGACAAAGGCGAGGGCTTCCGGAATACAGAGCCGATCCTGGTAATTGAATTTGACTCGGCACAACGACAATCAATACGGAGACAGGGGTGTCACAGGAAGGCCACGACGCCTCATCCGGCTAATGGTTTAGTGTTGTTCTCTCGATTTGACCAGTTGAATGTGAGATTAAAATGCACATTGCGCATACGTCACGTTGGACGAGCATGAAACGCTCGCAATGCAGGGCCTTGTCATGCATAAACAAAGTGAAACCCGGCCAAACAGTATCTGGGTTTTGATGTATGCAAACAGATGGCAGTCCATGGTTAAAGTCAACTTCCGGAGAACTGACAGCACACACAAGACTTCCAGGACCTGTCGAAGGACACTAGATTCTACTATGGCAGCAACATCAGAAGATAAATATGCAACAGTGTGTCAGGGGTAAGGACAAACAAAGCTCTTGGAATCAAGGGCACAGACAGGGCAATTTCCGTAAACTTTAAAATGTGCGCTTTGGTTACAAAATAATATTCAACTAAGAAAATCTTGAAGTTTTCAAAGCTCTGCAATTTGTTGAAGGATTTAACAATAAATTGATTATGCAAATTTCTACAAATGGCACATGCACAAAAAGGTAATGTTAATAAGATATGTATTTGGATACTATTTTCTTTAAATTTAGTTGAGACAAATTTCCAGAATAATGTTGAAGTCCTTTTCGGCAACTCTTGCTCTTAGCCCTGTTACTTCGAGCTGGCTAAGTGGCTCATTGGCCAAGTCAACACATGAATTGAGCACGCCCACCCAGCGCAATCAATGTCAAAGTGTCGTTTAAGCGAATACACAAAAAGTCCATGGAATAAAGATAGATATGAGCCGCGCAGGAGGAGAGCCAGATCCGGAACCAAGACCAGAACTGGGACGAGTGAGTAGTAAACCTGTGAGTGTTCGTATTTCCGCTGCGCTTGTCTAACCCCCGACCCCCAGTAACGCCTTAAGCTCTGCTCGGTGGGGGCATATATTACTATAAAATAAGCGTCGAGCTTGACTACAGATGAAGTACTGGTTGAAGGCAGGAAAAGCGACAGGGAAATGGGGAAAGTCTCGTTACACGCTCGGTACGTATGTATGAACATTAAGTGTCTAACTTGCCGGTGTCAAGTGCTTGTCGACAAGGTTGTCGCTCTGGTTCACAATATTGACTATTCGGAGAGACCAGACGCCAACAGCGAATGGGGTTTTCCGGCGAAACGGGGGGAAAGCGCCAGGCAAACAGTGTGACAAGTGGGAAGTCATTTGTTTTTCGGCACAGGATTCTGGCCCAAGGGTTCACGAGGCCCTGCTGCTGCTCACTGTCATCGCTCAGGGGCTTAATTTACAGCTGCCGTCCAGATAATGTCTCCAAAACAAAATGGCAATATCTCATTGTGTATACGTCAAATCTGGTATGTTTCCTAGAGCACGATTTTGTCAATTTATATACGTGTTTAGATACTTTAATCAAACCTAAAACATTTATCTGACCTGAGGTGAATAACTATGTTGCCTCTGCGAATTCTACTGAATTCCAGAGTGCTGTTAATTTGATGACTTTCGTAGAATCCTGGGCTTTTATCCAAGTAAAAGTAGAAAGCATCTTAATTTCGAGGAATTTACCTTAAAGTTGTTCAGTTCTATTCCGATTTTTTAATGGAATCTATGTCTAGCTTCCTAAAAGGCATGAACTGCATAATTTAATTTAATTAATGAAAGAATTTTGAGTTTAAAGAGAAAGCAATAAATTTAAAAACATATTCCGGCCAATCAAAATAATTTAGCGGATAATCTTTCAAAGGATTTATTTGATTGGATGGGTACTATTAAGTATTTGGTATTTTTTAAACAATGGAAATATCTTTAATTGAATGAAAACCTTAAAATTCACTAAATGTACAAATGCTTAAATTGTGTTAAATGTTTTATGAGCTAAGAAACCCAAACTCCGTGAATACACGAAGTCGTTAAATTTTAAATGAAATGCTTTGGTCGGATGATATATATTTTTCCGTCGGTACCAAGTACAGAAAAAGTTCAAAATTAGAACATCGATTTTGTGTCAATGAACCGTTCGCCAAAAAGCCAAAGGTAAACCCGAAGCCACTACCAATCCACCAATGATGAAGGGACAGGTCCCAAAACCACAGGCAGCCACTTACGTGACTGCTCGCCTGCACCTCGGCCCCACATGCACTGATTAATAATTAAGCTGCATAAATACTAGCCTAAGCACGACCGGAAAACATCTCCAAGGAAATCTACGGCGACAACAAATCGAAGGCAATTCACATACAAATTACGGACATAAATATTTAAGAAGTGCAACTGATTCCAGCTCAACTTCGACTTGAGAGCTTACACGCAGAAAATAAAGTATTAATAAATTTAAAGAGATAAAAAAATAAACGTAAAAAATGCAATATTAGTTTGTTGACGTACTCTTGTAGTTAGTAAAATAGGTTGTAAGTCTTGAAGAAACAATATAAATTATTTATCTATGAAAGGTAACCCCCTTTTCCTGCTGTGGCTCAAGACAGCTGTGAAGTTCAAAGCATGCCGCACAAACTATAAAAAAACCGCCGCACAAAGGCGACCCCAAACCACTTAGCATATATGATACTCATCAGGAGGAATCTACTGTATATGTAGGGCACTGCACATGGTCAGGAGGATGCGCTGAGCCAGGCATAAGGGTTGCCCCCCACCACTGCCATTTATTATTGTGTGCGGGCGCTTGGGGGAGGGTGCGTGGCTGTGTTTGTGCAGCGGTTTCTGCGGTACACGGGTCGTATGATTTATTTAAAATAAAAAGCACAAGCAAGCCCAACACCGCTACGGAAAGTAAAGCAAACACAAGTGGGTCAAAGTGTGCACAAATGAGCAGATGTGCCAGAAGAATGAGTGGTTTGGGAATGAAGGAAACGGGACAGGCCAGAGCAGGGTTAAGTCGTTGACAATTATTCTCATTGTTCTTAGGACCGACGAAGCCCTTTTAATCATCATCGCTCAACCGCAAAGTGTGAAAATAAAAACTTAATGCACATGCTTGGAATGTCTGAAAATTAAATCCTAATTAGCAGTAATGAAACCGCTCATTGAACTGTATGTTAACAGGGGAAATTAGAATTCCTGTTTGAAAATGAAAGGAAAATATTGGCCTTTGAGCGGGAATTACAAATAGAAAGTTAAAACACAGTTATTCAATGGTTGCAAGTTTCATTGGGTATACTACATTTCTCTGCAGTTGTGTCAGCTTTAATTATTTTTCCTGATTTAAATGTATGCCACTTTTTCCAAAGTCAATTTTTTAAGTTTAATTTAATTGAAGCTCCAATTATTGCAGTCTATTAAAGTGTCAACTAAACGTGGACAACAATTAAGGGATTTAATAAAATGGTAATCAAAAACTAATGTGGCGAAAAACGTATTTGTTTCTCGCATGGACTCAATAAAAATATACGGTCTCTGAAAAATGTAACAATAAAATTGCAAATAAAATGGCAGTTCGAATACAATGGGAAAGGGCTTTACGATGACTGACATTTTCTGGGAAAATGTTTATGCATTAGTTCGGCACAAAAGCCAGCCGTCCAACCAGTTAATGGTCCAGTCGTCAGCGAAAGCCAGGGCAGCGCCAGACAACCCCCCCTGCCCTGCCTCACAGGACATGGGAGGGCCAATCGATGGGAACATAACCAAATCGCATTAATTACGCTCCAACAATTGTTGCGCCACAAAGCTTAAACGGCGATTAAGGGTAACTCGATGGGTGGACGTGCATGTGGTGGGCCAAGAAGGAGCTGGGTGGGGTTGCGGAGCTTAAGCCATGGCTAACTGTTGCCGGCCATGCCGAGATTCACTCCCAGCCCGTGACCGCTTGTTTGACGCTTAAACAATTTCCGGCATTGAAGCCATTTGTTGCTCCATGTGCAGCGTTTAATTAAATGACGGGCTTTCGATATGTGTGTGTGAGCTCTGGGCTCGTATCCAGGCATTTGCATTCACCACTCTGCAGCACTGAGCGAAGTGGTATACACTGGAACTAGAACTGAGCATCGGTTTCTTAGAAGACTGTCTTAGTCATGATTTCAGGGGGACAGGCAATTAAATAAAGATTTTTCTAACAATTGAAGAGGCAAGCCAAAATCATTCCTGTCTCTGCTAATTTTATCCACTAAAATAAACTCTTTAATGGTTGTTACACCCACAGTAACCATATATATTCCTTGATCCCAGTTTCCTCCAGTGCACGACAGCGAAGACACCAACAACTTGGACTGCAACAGCCATTGATTTGTGTCTATATTTGCTCATTTCAGCAGCCGACCGAGCCACATTAGCATAATTATGAGGGAGGAGCAGGAGGCAGGACTCTATGGCGAGTGCCACAATGAAAATTACGTGTGGCTGCTGTTTACTGGGCTGAGATGGCGAGCGTGGGGGAGCAGTCGAGTCCAGCAGATTCCCTGCTATAATTTCTATTAAATAAAATGGGGTCAATGTTATGCGAAATTTGCACAGTGCCATCGCAGCTGCTGATGAGGCTCCAGCTCCTGGACACCCAGCTGGCTGTCTTATTGGGGCTTCTGTGGCTGTAAGTTTAAGCACTGGAAAAATTCAAACGACAAGGTTCTAGAAAACTAAGGTTTAAGTTCGAATTGTAATTACCATATATACAAAAAAAAAAAGGAGACAAAAGGGAAACCAAACACGAAAAACTTTCGAGATGCGGAAATTGAACTTAATTTGGCACTACACTTTTTTTTTTTGCTGTGCTCAGTCATTAACGTGTGCAAATATTTGTGTGTGTGTGAAATGGGGGTGCGGGTGTGTTACACTTGGCTGGCATTAGTGTGGAGCTGCTGGAGCGTGGCCAGCTGCCATTTTTGGCCAGAAGGTCAAAGGTAGCTGCCTGACTGCCTGGCTGCCTGCCCAGCACTCCTCCGTTATGACTCGGCGCCTCCTTATGATCAAGATGAATGTGTAGTATGCGAGCGCCCGAAATTATTTACTCAGTGTTCGGTGGGCAAATATTGAATTGAAGAAGCCACAAATGCACACGTCCTCAATTTGTTTGAGCTTCACCAGGCGGCACCGGGCAGGAGCGACGATGACAGATGGCACGAGTTCGGTTCGGTGGCGCAGAGCTGAGTGTGGCATCTAATGAAAGTGCCAAATGTTCTGATGAGCTTTGCGCAAAATAGGGGTCTTATAACAATAAAAAAAAAATGTAAATATCAACATGATGCTCCTGGGAATATGGCAAACATTGGGTGGAAAAATAACCACATAAAAGCTCCTCAAACTGTGAGAATATTTATTTTCATAAATAACAAAAACAGCAGTTTTCACTTCACGAAGAAAAGAAATTTCAAACAAGGTAAAAGCGGACTATATTACTAAGAGGGGAAATTTATAACTCAACAGTATTTGTACTATTTTGGTAATTACTTCTTATTTGTTAATGAATATTTCATTCACTATCAGACGTGCTTGGTTCTTTTTGTTTATTCCATTGTTTGTTAATATTGAAAATAAACTCTGAAATAGCTTATTTACAAAAAAAGTACTGCCAACTTATTTTCGATTCAGGTTCAGTTTCAATTTCTGTGAACACAAATACATTTCAATTTCACATTCTTCATTTATTTCATAGTATGAAATTGATTTATTTATAAAACCAGTATTTTACTCTGCCTCAAAATCATTAATGTTCACCTTTTTATTCAATAAATATTTTTAAATGAATTTGTCATGCCACAAACTGTTTGGCAACCACCAAAACGAAGAGGGGTCAGAAAATAATCATTAAATAAATTAACCTAGCGATAGTCGAAAATAAAAATCACTAGAACAACAGGTGAATTTATCTGTTGCCAATTAGATATAATTTAATGTAGAGAAATGCATTTAATTTTTA
Source organism: Drosophila nikananu (assembly GCA_008042635.1). NCBI lineage: Eukaryota > Metazoa > Arthropoda > Insecta > Diptera > Drosophilidae > Drosophila > Drosophila nikananu. The sequence continues at coordinate 26,053 of VNJV01001446.1, forward strand.
TTTCTATAAGAAAAGCTTTCCCTTTTCCATGGTAGCAGGCCTGAATATTATTAAATATTCACAGATATTTCTCAGAATTCGTTCCCTATTCTTGTTAGACATCAATCAACACAGCCGATTTATCATCCAAGAACGCTTTAAGTTTTAATAACCAGCCATCGTTATAGGCAACTGAACATTCCATGTCTTGTCCGGAGACAAGCTGAGTCACCTCCCCTTGGACTCATTAGCAAACACTCCTGGCACTTTGTCCTCTCGACTGCATCAAATTATTCCCAGGCAACAATTTAAAGTCCTCGGCTGGATGTGTGCAAGGATATGGATACAGGAATGCAAAGTTTTTATGCCCGGCAGCGATGTCATTACCAAAGGGACCTGCCACGATACAATGAGTTTCTCTGTTCTTTTCTTCATTTTTTTTCAGTTGCTGTCCCCTTGATCTCCCTCCCTGTTGTTTGAGGCCCGAAAAGTTTTTTGTAAAATTTCAATTTTGGTGTGTCTCGTCCCTCGTCCTGCGAACTCATAAATCAAAATGTCTGCGCAAACAAAAGCCCCAAGAATGCGCCTAAAAAGAATCTGGTGGCAATCCTGCCAAAATGTCAGACTGTCAGTCAGCCGGAGTCAGCCAGTGAGTGGCCACCATATGCGTCGAGTTTATCCATCGACCCGCAATCAATTAAATCCGTGGAAATAGCCAACCAGTTGCATGCCAGGATCCATTTCGAGCGATTAAGCAAATATAAAAGGACGCCTGAAAGCCTGCCGCAAAGTGCATGCGAAACCCTTTTAAAACAGGAAGTGCTGGCTCGCAAAGTGGGCTAAAAATTCGTTGACTTGTTGGCTATGTTGGCTGGCTAAACAAATATGCACACAATTTAGGAGATTACTTGTGGATGCGGGTCGCATCAATCTTTGAATGTCACCGAGCACGAGGGAAAGTTAGGGCGGGCAAAGTATCGCCCGATTCACTTAGGGAGGATTTTCAGAGAGGAGACAGGGGCACAGAGTCGTCATAAATCCATGTCAGCTTATAAAAAAAATAAAAAAATACACACGCCAAGCGACGACAGCTCTTTAAAAAGTCGTTTAGCCAGCAAATAAATTTGCCAAACTGCGAATTTGATGAATGTTAGCTGTTCTGGAGAAAAGCCAAAGCCGAGTACGCTGGAAAAACAAGAAGCTTTAAGAGCAGAGATAAATATAAAATAATAGGATTAATATTTGTAGGGTTAACATAAATATTTAATTTCTCAAAAAAGTGCTCTTAAATATTACAGTTTTCTTTTAAAAGTCTTTTTACTAAATATTTAATGTGCTTCAGACTTTAATTTAGGCTTCTATTAATTGATGGTTTCAATAAAACAACACTTGTTGGTTTAAATATAGTCTTATTTCATGGCATCAATGAAATCATATTTTATAGTTTAAACGCAACCATATTGTACACATAAATTTTTTATTTACAAATTAGCAAAATTAATACAAACTATTTTGGCCAATTAAGATTACAATCATTAATTAAATCTACAAATTATACTCTCAGTTCTCCCACATTTATTGTAGATATTTCCATAATCTATTTTCAATATTTCCAAATCTCCCCAGCAAAATGTCCCCATTCAAAAATAGTTAAACTCCACAGTTTATGACCGAATAAATTTCTTCATTTTGCGAAATGAGATACGTGTTTCATTTGCTTCTTGCATATTTTATTATTGGGTTTGTGTTAAATAATAATTAGCAAACGGACACGAACCGAACGACCGTTTTCGATGGCGAAATGACAGCTATCATTACGGCCGCCGAATGGGGGAATCAAATTATTTATGCTCAACTAACATAATCACATTCGGGGGAAGCGGAAAGGCCGCAATTATCCCGGCCCCGTCTGGAGGCTCCTTCGTCCAACTGGGACTGGTCCCTGGCAAGAGAGACTGGCATTGTCATCTGCGGCGTCACGAGTGTGTGAGCCCGGTGCCGGGATGCAATAAAAATGGAAATTCATTTCGCTGCCTCCGCAGAATGCTCACTTGAGTGGCGCGATGCCAGCCAGTCCCTAATGATTAAATCGATATCTATATCTGGTACTGTTCATCTGGGCCGACGCACAGCTGTCAGATCCCGTGAACCCGTCATGCCTAAGGATCATGCTGTTAGAGTTTCGTTAGCGATTGATTGGACCACTTTTTCGTGCTCCCGGGGCAATAGTTTTGACCCTTCGACAGTCTTCAGAGTTCTGGCCAAAGCAATTATAAGTTTAGGTTTTTTCAGTACTAATTTCCTAAAAGCAAACTATAAACTGCTGTAAAAATAAATTTAATTTTCTAAAGTGGAGTATCCTCAAAATAAATATTTTTCTAAGATTTTGCCCCGCTTGATTTTATATTGGTACAAATTCTGCAAGTTGTGCTGCATGTTGCATGCCAAACACCACAATCAATCAGTCAGAAAGCGAAAAACCCACCAAAAATACTTACTCCAAAGTATCAAAAAAATTCAGGAATGCGGAATGCAAAAATTTTTAAAATTTTAATGCAACCCACAAAGTGTTTTGCCGAACCCGCTGCTTCCTGCTGATTCCCTTCCGTTCCCTGCGATTCCAAAGCACGATGTGAAAAATGTCACGTCAAGCAGAGCGACATTGTGACAATTTGATTATTTCATGTCAAAGCGAACCAACGAGCTCACACACACAGCTTCCTTTTATGCATATTATATTACGTAAACAAAAGGCAAGAGAGAGAAAACAGCAGCCACAAACATAAACAAACACAGTTGACTCGACGTGGCTTTAAAAAATTGTTTGCTTTGCGGCCAGAATCCCGATGGCAGCGCCGTTTCATTTGCATGCCTGGACCGCGGGGCCACGCGGCGTATGCGCAATTTTTGCCTGCTTAATGCATGGCGAAGTCCCAGCTGGAATAACTTGAAGCACACTGTTAGGCATTCCTTTGATTTAGCCCGTTTCCCATGGCTTCCCGGTGGTTATTCGTGCAAGCCTATAAATATTCAGATGGTGGAAATTAAAAAGGAACGCGCTCAGGAAAAACAAACAAACACAAACAGCTAAGCGAATATGTGTTTTGGCTTGTGTTACACACGCATCCAAAGGATAACTGAATTTGGCAAACAAAAGTGAAAGTTTTCAACTAGCTGCTAGTCCGCAAAAGCCAGCAGCCAGAGTATCCCATTTTAATCTAATTTAATGCTGCTTTTATTCGCACCCAGAACAGCCGGCCATAAAGTCCTGTGGTAGTTTATTTTTAAACTTTTAGTTTTACTTGCACATGGCCGTAAAAGTTGCGCCTTGCAGTCTATCTTGCTCGTGTAATTAACACTGAAATAGATTTGCAAACTGGAATTTGGCCAAGGGAAATATTTTTCCAGCTTATAGTTATAGTTGGCCATCAAATTGGTCGCCGGAGTCGAAGTAACCCCAAGCCACCTCCGCATAGGGTTTTCCTTTTGCGGCGGGAATGCGGTTGGTGCTGGCAGCTAAGGCTTCACTTTAAGAAGGAGCAGACGCAGGAGCTACAGCAGAAGCAGGAGCTACAGCTGCCGCAGGAAGCCCTCTCCCTCAGGTGGGAAATAATAAAGCCGAGTTCCTTTGCCGTGAAATGTGTACTCAGACTCACTTCGACGAGATATTCACTCAATTCAATGGCCTAGTGTGACTTCATTTATAAGCCACTGGCTGAAGTCTCTGTGCTACAGTAATTAGGGCTTAATTAATATGAAAATCGATGGCGCTGCAAATTAACTCTGAACTCTGCTCCACACACATTTTCGGGAAGCATTTTTGGGCCCGGCCCTGGCACAGGCTGCTTTGCATGGGCGTGCCGTGGCAAGCAGATTAATCATTAGTAAGTGCAAATTGTAATTAAAATAAATCAGCCATTAAAGCACAAATGCCAACAAAGGCAGGCCGATCTCTTCAATTTTGATTTGCCCCCGGCACACTTCTCTGTGTATCTTTGTATCTCGAAATTTGTGTATCTTTGTATCCAGGCCAAACAGAAGGGGGATGGTTGAGCTTTGGTAATTGGAAAACCTTGCCAATAATGGAATATTTGCACTATTCAATTTAATGCAATGCAGCAGCAATAATGCCATTGTATTTGGATCTTCATTGAAAACTAATTAATTTGTATTCCATTATACAGGTCTGCAAATTTGAAATTTTGTTGTATCCTAAATAATATCCGACTTAAGTTCGATTTTCTAGAAAGACCCATGCCAAGGATATAACCAAAGGTATCGAAATATACAAATAAAAGTTTAAATAAAGGACCTTTAACGTGAACTGGAAATAGAATTGAATAAATCCATGTATAGGATTTCTTGCCCGTTCTATTAAGCTTCTAAACTATTTGTTTTTTTTTTAATTTAATTCACCTTTTACAAAGCTATGAACTCTGAAAACCACAGAGAAAAACACACTTCAAGCATGACACATTTTTTACAAATTTTTTGTGCCTAAAGCTTCACATTTTATATTTATCATAGTATGTAGTAGAAATCTAGTAAATGGAAACGTAGTAATTTTGTAATTACAAGGGAATGCCAATGGGATTTCCGAGAAGCGTTCGACCAAGGGGGCCAGCATGGGGCAATGAAGAAATCAAATCAACTGAATAATTCATGGAACACACGAAGAACCAATGGAACAGATGGAAACACAAATTTAAAAGGCTGCCTCCAACGATGACCAGTGAAAGCTGTCCCAACAGCTGATGGCTTTCCCCAAGTCACAGGAATGCGACCAAATCTCTTGGAGCATTCAAATTACAAGGATAACACATTTCACTGGTTCGTCCGTTTTTGGGTTGAAAATGATAAATGTCCTTTTATTAACTTCGGCCCATTTAAAGCGAACTCTCACTCGAGCCCTTGCAAATTTCACAACAAAAATATTAAAATTTTCTTTAAGCTTAAAACTTTTTCTCGTAAAGTGTAAAATATATTCAGTCCAAGAAACCTGTTTCACTGCACTTTCTCGAAAGTAAATAATACAAATATCCGTAAACAAAAGGTAATACAAATAAAACAAACACAATGCGAACCATTTGCCGCAAGACTGAGCTGGGCAACAGAAAAAAAATATATAAATAAAACTTGGGCCCGACAGCATCTGCAACTCATCAGAAGATTTTAATCAGAACAGGCAAACAAGGAGTAAAAAATATATAAATATTTACACAGAGAGAAGCTCTGCTCTAAAAAGGCAGATTTCAAAGCACTTAGTTTAAAAAATATACACCTTAAAACATACATTATTTTATAACATAAGTTCACTAACCAATTTTTAATATAATTTTCCTGAAATTGATGATCAATCAAAAAAGTCTTTTTCGAACTGAATTTTATGTTCCAAATACATTAGTGTTTGTTTTTATAATAAGCGAAAAATGATCCTTAATATTTATTTGTCTTTTTTTTTTAGAAATGTAGCGCCGTTTCCTCTCGCCTTCAAACCCAAAGTATTTATTCTCTGTTTATGCTTTTGTGTAAAAAGGATCCCAGAGTGGCACAAATGCAAATGGCAGGGACAAAAGGCAAAAGAATGATTACGATTATGGTCGTAAATTCATATAACCGGAGCCACATGAATATTAAGTGCGCGAAGGCAACAAACTTTTCCAATGAAAATGGGCAGACAATTAAAACTTTTCACTTGCCTCCTTCTGGCGGGCCCACTCAGTCGATGGGGTTTGCAGGCCCGAAACTAACGCGCTAATTGTTTCCTAAGTGATGCCGAGGAACGGAATTAACATATCAGCCGTGCGTGCGTATTAAGCAGCCGCCTCGTTGGCCAGGGAAGGTGCCAGGGACCAGGTACCTTTTGGCCTGGCTCGAATGCCGGCGCGAACCGAACGAGCGAGGCAATCTATTCAACAATAACCGAACCGAGCGAGGCAATTTCGAGAGCCGAGCGATCCGAGCGTAGCGAGCACGGCAAAGGACATCTGCGTTATGAGCGGACCTCCGGGAGCCAACTGCCAGGAATGCCTGCCTCGCACAGCTTGGCCACTCGGCTTCGCTTCGGCTAACACGCACACACAGAGACACACACACGCACGCAGCCGGGATGTGCGTGTGGTGTGTGGTTGGTTGTGCGCGGCAACTGTTGCTCTTTTTTCAAGTTTATTGGCTCACAAGTGTCAAGGGAAGTACGTATTAATGGCAACGTGTTGCAAGGAGCAGTGCCAGCAACAGCTAGCGAAAAGCGCAGTAGATTTCTCACTAAGCAGAGCGTGAAATAGTAGTAGATACAGCCCTAACAAAGGCAGTGGGCCCAAAGTGTTGCTAAAATGTTGGAAACTGTGGTAAATAACGAAACAATTAAGTAATATAACTTATGGCTTAAGTAAATAGTATTATTATTTAAACAATTAAGGTATAAAAATAATAATATTGTATAAAAATATAAGGATATAATACAGAATACACAAACCTCTACCCAAAACCATCAACATAATTCAAAATAAAAGTCTAATTTGACGTTTATCCCTTCACAAAAATCGAGTACAAGTCAAAGACAATAAGTAGTCTTCAAGAGAACAGAATCTACTCAAGTCCCTTACTTTTTAGCACAGTTTTCCCTTTCAATAAGGAATTGGAATTTATTGTCGTCATCACCGTAAGAATTTCAAGTATGATAGCACCCCATTACCTTTATATTCCCCCAGGTATTCCATTAAATATTCCGTTCCGGGTGCCCTATTTCGCTTCCTGTTGAATGGTAAATCGATATGCCCCAGCCATTATTTCCGATATTATGTTTAGCGCGATGAAATTACTTGTAAAATGGCATGACATACTTAATGTTCAACAAGTCTGGCAACGCCACAGGTGCACACATATAACGGCATATAACGCCAACCATGGTAGCTCCTTGTCGGAGTCCAAGGACCTCACGGCCACATGAATGTATGCACGTGCTGGCGGCCGCAACTGCGGTTTCTCACTCAGCCCCAGCTGTCTGCTGTCTGTTGACCCACTGTGATTGGACGTGGTAAGAAGGAAGGACGCGGGTGGTGTTGGTGGTGGTGGTTTTTGGCCTGATGTCTGTTACGGGGGGGTCGTAAAATGCGAACAGATGAATTAAAGTAGCGCCCGGCCATGGGTCTCAGATAGGTGCAGATGGTTTTTTTCCACAAAGCATGCAAATGGGCGATGCAGAGAGAAAAATATATGCAAAAAACATCAAATATAAAATATAAAAAAGGTTCCAGTTTTAAGACCTTTCTTAAACATTCAACAACTATATGTATTGATGGTTATTTTCATTTTGATAAGGAAAACATACTTCTTAAACTGCTGAAAACAAATGCTGGCTTAAAAAAATCCCACTAAAAAGTCTTTATGGATTTTATTTCAGACTTCATTCTCTACCTTTTCACTCTGTGTATTACCACCCTTGACCATCCCCCCTTTTGGAGGCTGAGGGAAAAACGTAGCACAGTCCCGAGGGCACAGTGTGTCTGCTTGGGTTAACGGCTGTGTGTGCTCCGTTTTCTGTGTGCTAGCGGTCTCCAGCGCGCTTTGCAACTCAATAACTTGTAATTTTCTTGGTGTTTTATGCGCCAGGACAACGACAAATACAACGCCAGCAAATGCCAGCGAATTCGCGCGAATGCGCAACGGAAATTGAAGATGAAAGCTAAACAGATAGCAGGCTGGAGACAGGAGACAAAACACAGGACACACGACAACATGAGACACCTTAAAGGATGCGGTGCGTTGCTTCGCGTTGGACCCCCTTGAAACCTTCGATTGCAGATTGCTCGTCAGCATGGAAAATCGAAAAATTGTGCAAGCGAAGCGATCTGAGTAGATTCCATAATGTATGCGAGTCACAAAGCGCCCGTGTCCCGTGTGAGAAAATGTCCAGACAATTAGCCAGGTTTATGTCCTTTATATGACTGACGGCAACATACCAGTTAACAGGTTTGATGGCTGCCATAAAAGATGCATTCCCAGCTCGAAGAAATCTCATTTATTTGCATTCCGAGACACTTGTAACGACCGCACGTGGATGGCCAAAAAAACTACTAACTAACACGCCGACGGGGGCCAACCGAAATGGCCAAGAGACATAAAAAACGGTCGAACGGGGAAGCGAGAGGAAAACGCGCGCTAGCCGCGTTGTGAACGCGACAACAACAATCCAGGCACTGAAAACAGCAGCAGGAGCAACAGCTCCAGAAGCTCCACAGGCACCAGAGATACCAGAAGGTCCTGGGCTGCCCAAAAAGCGCTCACTCACACACACGCGAGCGCTAAGGACTGAGCTCCGCTACTCGCCGGCACTGGACAAAAAAATTACTTTGTTCCTTAGATTTCTAATATAGTTTTTTTTTGTTTATTGAATTGTGAATGCTTACGTTCTTAAATTCAAACATTTAGTATTTAAGCAATAATTAAATATTGAGTAAATGGTTTGGTTGTATTTTCCCATAGATATGAACATATTCGTATTTTAAACATTAATTTTTTGATGTTTTCTACGATTTCTCCTTCTATAAATATATGCTTTTCGGGACATTTAAAAACCAATTTTCTTTAAGCTTTTTAAAAAGTTTTATATTTAAAATTGTTTTTAAAATGTGAATATACATACTTCATTTTTATTGAGCTTCGAAATTGCGTATACGACTGGTTGTGCAACATTTTACAATTATAATAATTATAAACCT
>VNJV01001446.1:35034-46734 GCA_008042635.1 Drosophila nikananu
AAAAACAACAACAAAACTGATGAGCCCAAGAAACTAACTCCCGTGCGCAAAAAAGAGAGGAGGGGTTATCTCAGTCTCTGTCTTGCACACGCAAGTGCATGAGATGGTGGTGGTTTTGCAAAGATCGAGTTTGTTTACATTTCTTTAATAGGCAAAAGTCGCAATAGGCAAAAGCGGCGATATATTTTGGTACATGGTTTATAACAGTCGTTCACGAACGACTGTAGCTTTCTTACTTGTTTTTGTTTAGCCGTCTGAAAAATTACGTTGCTTGACCTTAGTGCCGTCTATTTGTGTGGAAACACTGAAAAAAACACCCAAGAGAAATTACATTTATTATAACCTTGCAGGGTATTAAAATTGTATTCAGTAGTTTGCACCGCATTAAAGAACACATTTCAGACCCAATAGCGTATAAACATATGTATATTCTTGGTCAAAACCTCAACAGCTGAGTCGATAGCCTTTTATATGCTCTCACTACTTTATAAGTCGGAACGGGCCGGATCGAAAGACTATATCATACAGCTGCCAAAACTGTGAATGAAAAGCTGTAGATTTAATAATTCGACGTTGATCACATTTTTAATAAATAACAAGGATCTAATAGTTTACAACAATTAGAGTCATCAAGTAGGGAAAAACTTTCCCCTCCCTTATTTTCCACGTGTATTTATGTGTATGAGTATGTAAGTGATTGTACGTTTGAGTGTGTGCGAGTGTCTTTTGTTATTCTAGGCCACAACGAATGAGTTAATTTCATGTTGGGCGCCCAAATTGTACCTCATTTTTCATGTCCTTTGTTGCACCAGCGAAACAAGAAAAGCGACACAAAAAATAATACGATGGCAGCCCGACCCAAAGTTCTCTTAAAGCACGACAATAATCACAACAAAATGGAAAAAAATCAAGGACCCTAACATTTACTCAAGCGTTAGAGAAATAAATATTAAGTGTACAAAATTAGAGTATCCTATTCGGGTTATTTTATTAAATTATAGTATGGAACTTTTCTTAAATGTACTACAATAAGTAAAAGCCCACTAAAAGTTAAACCAAAGGAAAGTACACAACGGTGCTCAATAAAAATATACCTTAAAGTAGGCAATTCAATTTTAAAGGTGCCGAATTAAGTGTAAATTTTTTTATCATACCCTAGGTTTATGTTTTATTGATCATAATTTTACATTTTTTGTCTCCCTTTTCCGTATTTATAATTCCTAGGTCGACTCATTAGGCATTTTCATAAGCCCAAGTTTGCATATTTTTGAAAGCCAGGCAAACAAACACGAGCTCGCCACAAAAAGCAAACAGAAATAATATGGAAACGAATCAGAACAAGGAAACAAAATAAAAAAAAACAATTAATTACATGAGTCTTTCAGCATTATAGAATAAATTCAATTAAATTAGCTACAAGCAAATTAAATTTAAGACACAGTCAGATTTATTACAAGAAATTTTGTTGGCAAACCAATGTTGAAATTTAAATTGTTCCTCTTGGAAAGCTCTGCTCGCATTTCGTCATCGTAGCGTCGCAGGCGGCGTGAATTCCCGTTCCGCTGCTACAGCTAGTCTAAATGCCAAACAAATTAAATTGTAATTAATCATTAGGTCGAAGAATCCCCCTTTTATGCCATTCCGCCCCAACACGTGCTGAGCGACCTATGACAACGGTCCACGGCAGTAAAATGTCTGCCAATTAATTACAAAACGCATGAGAGGCCAGATAAGAGCGGCAGCCATTAAGGAAAACGCCGCCAACGACAAGAGGACAAATGAAAATAGCACAGACACACAGGACAAAAAACAGGATTCGAGCGTAACTTCAGGGATACACATATGTAAGCAATTAACACCCGAGATGCGACATTGCCATCTGCTCTGGTGTACGAATTAATTGATTTTTTGTCGCTTCGCGTTTGGCCCGCGGTGAAAAGCGGCAATAAAAATTATAATTAAGTTTGGGCAGATTTCGTGTTAATTTAACGATTGTCAAGAAGTCGAAAGGGGCTCAACACTTGATAAAATGTATTTAATTGTGCTATTTTGCATGTCATTTAATTCAATACATTTAATTTTCGAATATAAAATTAGGGAGCTCTGTAAACGCGTTTCTTGAAACGCGTGTCATATGCAACGTTGCGTATACTTAATTTACTTTACAATAATCAGTTTTCTAATCAAAATAATTTTTTGTACGGAAAGAGTCAAATGTAAAGTCAATTTCTGTCGAATTCTGGTTAAAAATAATTCTAGCATATAGTAATTATAATATTATTTCTTAACTGACTTAGAATTTTCCCAAACAGCTTATCCAAAAGTGAGGTCGGTAAAATAAAAACATTTTATTTTCGTATTCTCGCATGCTACACTATGTTATTTCCAAAGGTCCTTATTGTGCACACACTTCAAGGAAAAGCCCTTTCCCTTTATCAAATTCATTCCTTCGTGTTTGCCGTCAGCTTTGGGCTGTTGCCTTCTGTGTAATTGTCGTTGCTCGTTAGCGGCATCTGACCCAATTACTAAATACTGTATTTTCTTTGGCTTTTCACAATTTGAGCCCTAATTGAATTGTTGAATTGTTTAGTTTTGTCTATTTGCTCATTCGTTCAATTCTAGGTGGCTAAAGCGTTGGTGTTAGAATGCTTTTCTAATTGATATTAATTGGAAATGTATGTTTGTTGTCTGTTCAAGGAACCCCATATAGTTCCTTCTTAATTTTTTTTTTATTTCAGGCATAATTATCTAAACGCAGAACTTTCATAATTAAATATTTTATAGGAAGCATTTACGCCTATATTTCAAATTGAATTAGATAATACATTTTTTAACTGGAAAATTTTATTTTTAGTCATAGGGTTGCTGCTTTAAGCGGCTTTAGCCGTTCAGTAAGTTCATTTATGATTAACTTGGCCCACACAAACCAGCCTCAGAGAAATTGGCTTACTTCAATATGTGTTATGCACCCCTGCGTCGCGACAAACAAACAAACAAAGAAACGTGCAAACCCACAAAACAATGAAAACAAAGCAAGTCGAACATTTTCTGGAACGGTTGTACTCGTACACAACAAGGACACTTGAAATATTTTGATCATCATTATTTTTGTCGTTGTAATTAATTAAAAAAGGTAGATAAAATAAGGAAATGCTGTCAAACAGTATACATATTTAGCTAAAAGAAGAATATTATTATTATTTAAATACAAATTTATTAAATCTAACATTTGATAACTTTTTCCAGTTAATGTAATAATAAAACACGACTATTTCCCTTTTTTACTACCATGTATCCCTTAATTGAATATATTGTCTTATTTTACAAAATCATACTATATATGTTTCAAGATTTTTTCAAGTGGATTACATTTAACCGTAATCGTAATGCGTCGACACCGAGGGTGTTACTTTCAGACCGCCAACTGCCTTCGAATTTCCCAGGCCAACAACAAATGTGTCGGCGGCGGCGTCGGCAGCGGATGCTGCAAGCATTTGAATTTCCCGCAGGCAGGAAAATCGAGTTTTGGGTGTGGAAAAGGGGTTAAGGGAGAAGGTACATGCATATGTACATATGAAGGTTTGTGCGTTTTGCGTTTTGTTACTTGTTGTACATTCCCGACACCATTATATCGTTCATTTACTCGATTTTCGTGCTTTTCATCCTTTATTGTTGTTTGCTCGAGTGCCGTTATCATTTGTCGGTTTATTTTGCGCCATATGCGGCTGGGGTTTCCCTTTTCCCTTTCTTTTCTTTCTTCTCTCCTTTAATCCTGTATCTTGAACGTAGAGAGTGGGCACAGTTTATGCCTTCAGTTCCATTGGGAGCCCCAAGGCAAGGGAGCCCTCCCAGCCCAACTCCATCGTTGGAAAAAATACCTAAACTAAACCGAGCGAAACTGTACACTAGTGAAAAAGTGTATTAAACTTGCAATTTCCCTTGATCCAATAAATTTTGGTTGATGATACTTGCAACTCAATTTAGTTTATAGTTATGAATATTACCCCATCAGAATATATCTTTCGCATGTCATAACACTTTTAAATACTTATTCTAAGTAAAAAAAAAGGCTTTTAAGAAACTCTGCACTTTCGAGCTTTTCTCAAAAGCACTTACAGGTTATTCTCAATATTCCTGAATATATATTTACATTTGATTAAGGAGGTAAATACTTCTGAATCATCAGTATTCGTAATTTCAATAGATTTGTCTTACAAACTGTAGATACAAATTTAAAACAGAAAAGAGAGTTTAAAGAGACAAGCAGATTAAAACAGGTTCACTTAATAGTATCCCCAAATCTTTCGAAATTAACCCTCATTTTTTTACAGTTTTAATTGGCTCATCTGTGCCGCTTGCTTGTGTGGGTGTTAATAATAACAGATGTACAAAGGCATGCGTGTGAGAAGGAGCCACTTACCTTTCTTACTCCTGTATTATTTTCAGTCCTGACCTTTAGCCGGCCTTTTTGATTAACTTTCGCCCACTACTTGCACGCCATCACTTTAACACATTTTTGGTTGTTTTGTGTTGTTATTATGTGCGCGGCATGCACACAAAAGTTCAAAAGTAACTTCGCCAGGGTTGCCAGACGTTGCCGGATGTTTTCATTGTTGTTAACAGCTGTGTTGGCATCAGCTGCTTTTTGTTTACTTCGCCGATTCTTCGCTTCTGTTATGGTTTTTCCTCATTTGCTTCAATTTCCTCTTCGCCGGCCTGCACGTTTTTCCCGTATTTTCACCGACATAAACAAAAGCTATTTATACTGCCAATTGGCCAACCAAGAGAGGCGAACAAAGTGAGGCAGTAAAATGCTTTGTTTTATTCGAACGCCGCAGAAGTTTCCCGTTTTCGAGTGCGTGTAGTTGTGGATGTTGGCCAAAAACGAGGCTGCGGCCAATTAATTCAAAGAAGCAGCAGCACCAGCAGCATAACAGCAAGCAAACGATTTATTTAAAATCTTGCCTGCCAAGAATCCTCAAAAAGGTCGCTCTCTACCGTAGGTTCTGCAGGACATTAGGTGGTATGTCTCAAGGATTTCAGATCAGTGTTCAGTGAGTATCCGATATTTAGTTTTATAATTTTTTCCACTTTCGTTAAAACAACACACACGGAAATGTCTTAAAAGCATACTTAATAATACAAATTTGATCAAAGCATTTTTAAATTGATTTATGAAAGGATAATAATTAAGCTTATAAAGCCAAACCAACAAGTTCTCTGAGCTGGTTTTCAACCCTTTCCAGAGCATCAAAAAACGGAATATCAGTGAATGGTGTTTCCTAAATACTTGTATTGCATTGGGAAGACTATGGTTTCACCCGGAAAAGATACTAAATGATATTTACAAGTTTCAAGACGTGACTGCCAAGAATGCGGCGACTAATGGGGTCAGCACTTGACGATCTGATTAACTTAATGTTGTAGGTGAAAAATCACAGCCAATCGGAACCCGGAACAGGACTCTCGCCCCTCTACAGTACTGACAATTTAATTAATGTTCTTGCACACCGTTACAGATGCAGCCACAATTAGTTTGCACAACAATGGACTGATGCGAACAGTTGTCGACCGATGTCTGCCAAGAAAAAAAACAAAATAAAGCAAAAACGGAAGGGCAACATCATCAGCATAAGCTACAACAATTGCCAGTGCAAGAGCAACAGAATCTAAGGCACAAATTGCTAGTATCCAATCAGCAACAACAGCAACATAAGCATGCCACTTTGGCTGCAGCGGCCCGGTCATATCAACAACATTTCGGCTAGAATTGAGCAATTTGCCAGTGTTGCGGCTGCCGCGTCGTATACGTAATATTAAAAATAGGTGATAGCGCCCAAGCTGCAACAGGATGAACAAGCGAAACGTAATTATAGCAGGCATCGTGGCCAGCCTTCTAGGCCTGGTGCTGGGCGTAAACCTCTACTTCATGTACTACCTGAGCGCCGAGGAGGGTCATCTGGCCAGCGTGCGCGCGCTGGAGAACATGATACGACACAAGATGCGGCACCTGAAGCCCTCCTACCTCAATCGCAATCCCCGCTTCTTCATGTTCCGAAACAAACTGCTCAAGAACTACAAAGCGGCGCCGTACGAGAATGCCAGCGTGCTCTGGGACATTGCCAATTGGGTGAGTCAACTCGGTAACTAGGCCTCATCGTAACAGAATTGCTAATCAACGACTCGTTCTTAGTGGCCACAAGAAAACGAGGTGTATCCTTTGTACGACTCCTCAATGGGTCAGCTTTTGGAGACGTTGCGCCGCGAGCCGATTACACGGGTGAGCAATCTGGCGCGGGGAACACAGCTTAAGCTTCTAGTGCGACTGGCGCAGCAGCAGAAGGTCATCTTCAAGCCACAGTGGTATCCTCGAGACGAGGTAATCGAGGGAATGGTATACAGCGGCAAGGACCGCCACACAGCGGAAGTGTATGCCTTCTATCTGGGCGCCGTGCTCGATCTGCGATGGACTCCCATCGTTGTGGGTCGAGTGGTAAACCTAAAGAGGGAGATCTATGCCAACGGTGACCCGGAACTCCAGCACACCATCAGCATAGAGACGGATGAGGATGGCAAGGAGAGGTATTGTTTATACGGAAAATGTCACTATTGCAACGAGGAGGAGACTGTCTGCGGCGATGAAAAGCACAACATCGAAGGCGTCCTAATCTACATTGTGCCGGGAACCCTGGCCAAGCGGAGGTCTCCGTGGCAGCGTACCTATAAAGACGACAAGCGGGCGCCTTGGGAGGACGATATGACCTACTGCAAGTAGGTAGTAGATAGAACCTTGAGAACTCACCTCAAAATACCTATTACCTATTCTTTAGGTCTTTAAAAAACAAAATTGAGACTATCCGGCTGTTGGATCTCATAGATGTGGCCATTTTTGATTATCTCATCCAGAATGGAGATCGCCATCACTACGAGACGAGAGAGGAGCGCGTGGTCCTCATCGACAATGGCAAGGCCTTTGGTAATCCGAACAAGGACCATTTGGATATCCTGGCGCCCCTCTACCAATGCTGCCTGTAAGGATCTTTCCTGCTTAGAAACTGTTACTTATTCTAAAATGTACTTAAATTAAATTTTCAGCCTGCGCAAGTCCACTTGGGATCGCCTACAGGTATTCTCAGGCGGCGTGCTGACGGAAATCGTCGATCGGCTGTCCAAACAGGATGCACTGTATCCCTTAATAACGGACAAACATAAAAAGGGAATCGAACGAAGGCTGTTGGTTGTGTATGCTGTTGTGGAGCACTGTATGGACATTGAAGGCGACAAAATGTTCAAAACTCTGTAAGAGTCCCTTCGGATTAGGCTAAAACGAGTGCCAAGTTTCCACATCCTAGTTAAAATGGTAGCTAAAGTTAGATAGGGAAGCTTATCCTATAATATTAGTTAAATTGCTTTGCTTTTAGTTTTAAGACTTTTCCTTTGCTCCTTTATAATATTTAATTAGTTTCTAAGTGTGGCTGCCAGAAAATATCCATATATTTATACTTTATTTAACATTTAACGTGAAAGCCGATATGTTAATTGATATTTGCAATGCGGTAAATCTATAATCTGTTATATATATTGGACCAAGATAATAGGAAAAATAGAAAAAGAATGATTACGATATGATAGTGACCACGAAACTTATGTCCTTTCATTATACACCCCTATGCTTAAGTGGAAAATGTAATACCCAAAATATAGAGTAATGAAGTAGTTAAGCTAATGCCATCCATCTTATAATCAAAACGAAAGCTTGCATATCTCCTTAAATAATTAATTTAAGACGGAATAGTTTTTAAAATCTCTTTATTTTTCATTATATTGTTTCGCAAAGGGAATCCATATTATCTTAGTCCAAACTCGATCTAAATCAAATCCGAACCTTAAAAACATATCCGATAGCCTTCTTGTAGATATCGTTGTTATTTAATAAGTATTATAGGTAGTATTTCAAAAATTCAAATTCAAGAGTATATTTTTGTAACGAAATGACGTGTACAAAATTAAAAATAGACTTCAAATCAACTATTAAATTTACATCCTGAACTTATGAACCTATATTATCCTTTTGGATAACTCGTCAGAGTTGCAGTTTATTTTTTCCCCTCCATCTTTACATTGCTAAATGTAAAAAGTTTGTTAAACTGCTTATTGTTGCGGTTGTTCGGGCGGTTCTGGAAAACACACATACAATATGTTTAAACATATTTTAAGATCAAATCATAATTCATAATGGAACTTACCTTTCCGCGCATTTGCTGCTTGATTTCTGTGCCGCGGGCTCTTTGAGCTCCGCCCTTAAACTGCCGGAAGTCCACATTTTTGTAGTCAAAGTTGCCGACTTCGGCCTTCATCTTGGGCTGTGGCACCTTCTGGCTGGAGCTTTGAGAATGATTTCCTCGTTTCTTTCGCTGAAATTGCCTCCGCTTTTCATTTCGCTTTTCTTTTTTGGTCTGTACTTTCGGCTGCTCAGTGGGTTGTCTTTCAATGGGCGTCTCCACGACCTCGTCATCGCTATCGGCGGGATTTGTAGCTGCATCAGCATCTTCAGGCTTAATGGGATGTGTATTCTCATCCTTCCGTGATCTTTTGCTGGTGGTTGGCCGCTGATCCTCTGATTCCGGTTTTCGGCTTGTTTGGTGCTTTCGTTTGAGTTGCTCCTTAAGGGGCAGGCAATATATGGCATCCTCCTCGTTTTCCTTGGTGGCAGGTACCTCCTGTAGTTTGATATTTTGCGTCGGCACAGGTTCTATCGGACACAGACGCCTGCTGAGCTGTTCACTACGTTCCCGGGCGATCTGATCGGCTTTTAGCTGTTCCATTANAAAAGAGAAAGTATTTTATCTGCACCTGAAATGTTATACACATTTATTCCGACTGCATTCTCTGCTCCATTGACTCAAATTCCGCGACAACAACAACAACATTCAGGTGGCAAGGCATTAGGATAGGCAACAACTTTGTCCCGGGACCTGAAGGGTGAGAGAGGAATCATAACTGTTGCTCCGCCATTGAGCGGGAGAGAGTTCGCGCGAGAGAGAAACCCACACCAAACTTAGAGAAAGAAAACTGGTGAAAGCGTAATTCCAGTGTTGCCGTGCTACCCTGGGCTCACTTCTCTCTCGCGGGAACTGTTGCTCCTTAGCTTTACGCACAAAGCTCCCGTTGGCATAGTTTCGGGGCCACAAGAAAAAGAGAGCTTTTACGAGGGCGTTTGTTTATATTTTCTTTCTTGCCGAGCATGTGTTTTGGCTCGCACACACACACACACGCCAACACTGGGGCACAATGAATTCTGTGTGGCGGCACTTCAAGCCAAGTTATTTTCCTTTTTTCGCCTCTTTTCGCCCTTTTTTTGTTTGGCCGACTGAAAAATGACGTTGCTTGACCTTAGTGCCGTCTATTTGTGTGGAAACACTGAGAAAAACACCCAAGAGATATGACATTTATTATAACCTTGCAGGGTATTAATATTTTAGTCAGAAGTTTGCAACGCAATGAAGAACACATTTCAGATTTCTATATGCTCTCACTACTTTATAAGTCGGAACGGGCCGGATCGAAAGACTATATCATACAGCTGCCAAAGCTGTGAATTAAAAGCTGTAGATTTCATAATTAGACTTTGATCACATTTTTAATAAATAACAAGTATCTAATAGTTTATAACAATTAGAGTCATCAAGTAGGGTAAAACTTTCCCCTCCCTTATTTTCCACGTGTAATTATGTGTATGAGTATGTAAGTGATTGTACGTTTGAGTGTGTGCGAGTGTCTTTTGTTATTCTAGGCCACAACGAATGAGTTAATTTCATGTTGGGAGCCCAAATTGTACCTCATTTTTCATGTCCTTTTGTTGCACCAGCGAAACAAGAAAAGCGACACAAAAAAAATAATACGATGGCAGCCCGACCTAACGTTGTCTTAAAGCACGACAATAATCACAACAAAATAGAAAAAAATCAAGGACCCTAACATTTACTCAAGCGTTAGAAACATAAATATTAAGTGTACAAAATTAGAGTATCCTATTCGGGTTATTTTATTAAATTATAGTATGGAACTGTTCCAAAATGTACATACTACAGTAAGTAAAAGCCCACTAGTTTAACCAAAGGAAAGAACACATCGGTGCTCCTGATTTTTATATCCCATAAAAATATACCTTAAAGTAGGCAATTCCATTTATGCTTCTTACCTTTTAAATGATTTCTAGCGGTTAACATACCCTTGGATTTTGTTTTATTGATCCTAATTTTACATTTTTTATCTCGCTTTTTCGTATTTATAATTACTAGGTCGACTCATTAGGCATTTTCATAAGCCCAAGTTTGCATATTTTTGAAAACCAGGCAAACAAACACAAGCTCGCAACAAAAAGCAAACAGAAATAATATGGAAACGAATCAGAACAAGGGAACAAAATAAAAAAAAGCAATTAATTAGATGGGTCTTTCAGCATTGTAGAGTAAATTGAATTAAATTAGCTACAAGCAAAGAAAATTTAAGACGCAGGCAGATTTATTACAAGAAATTTTGTTGGCAAACAAATGTTGAAATTTAAATTGTTCCTCTTGGGAAGCTCTGTCGGCATTTTGTCATCGTAGCGTCGCAGGCGGCGTGAATTCCCGTTCCGCTGTTACAGCTAGTCTAAATGCCAAACAAATTAAATTGTAATTAATCATTAGGTCGAAGAATCCCCATTTTATGTCATTCCGCCCCAACACGTGCTGAGCGACCTATGACAACGGTCCACGGCAGTAAAATGTCTGCCAATTAATTACAAAACGCATGAGAGGCCAGATAAGAGCGGCAGCCATTAAGGAAAACGCCGCCAACGACAAGAGGACAAATGAAAATAGCACAGACACACAGGACAAAAAACAGGATTCGAGCGTAACTTCAGGGATACACATATGTAAGCAATTAACACCCGAGATGCGACATTGCCATCTGCTCTGGTGTACGAATTAATTGATTTTTTGCCGCTTCACGTTTGGCCCGCGGTGAAAAGCGGCAATAAAAATTATAATTAAGTTTGGGCAGATTTCGTGTTAATTTAACGATTGTCAAGAAGCCGAAAGGGGCTCAACACTTGATAAAATGTATTTAATTGTACTGTTTTGCACGTCATTTAATTCAATACATTTAATTTTCGAATATAAAATTAGGGAGCTCTGTAAACGCGTTTCTTGAAACGCGTGTCATATGCAACGTTGCGTATACTTAATTTACTTTACAATAATCAGTTTTCTAATCAAAATAATTTTTTGTACGGAAAGAGTCAAATGTAAAGTCAATTTCTGTCGAATTCTGGTTAAAAATAATTCTAGCATATAGTAATTATAATATTATTTCTTAACTGACTTAGAATTTTCCCAAACAGCTTATCCAAAAGTGAGGTCGGTAAAATAAAAACATTTTATTTTCGTATTCTCGCATGCTACACTATGTTATTTCCAAAGGTCCTTATTGTGCACACACTTCAAGGAAAAGCCCTTTCCCTTTATCAAATTCATTCCTTCGTGTTTGCCGTCAGCTTTGGGCTGTTGCCTTCTGTGTAATTGTCGTTGCTCGTTAGCGGCATCTGACCCAATTACTAAATACAGTATTTTCTTTGGCTTTTCACAATTTGAGCCCTAATTGAATTGTTGAATTGTTTAGTTTTGTCTATTTGCTCATTCGTTCAATTCTAGG
>VNJV01001452.1:0-27909 GCA_008042635.1 Drosophila nikananu
AACTTTTTAGTTATTTTGGATGAAAAAAACATTATGCAAGGTGTTGAAAAAAAGCGCGATGCAAAAAATTTTAATTCCAGGTAACTGGAGCTTATTTCTACAATGTTGCCTATAGGCAACAAAAGGGCTGAGAGGGTTAAAAAGAGCTGGCCGAGTTCTAGGGGCGCCACTGTTCCCCTTTTTCCGGTTCGCTCTTGAACCCCCTCACCACTAACCCTATCGCTTCCTAATCCTATCGATGCCCCTCTAGCCCATTCAGACTGGAAATGCAACGATGTTGGCTTGAAAATAAATAAAAGTTTCTCTGACTACAAAATGTGGCATCACTGAACCCGACTTAGAAATGTCGAATCTATCGATGTGGTAGCATCGAAATTGACGTCACGGTTTTGTGTTTGTTTGGTAATTTTAAATAACAATTACATATGAGAAAACTGTGTCTTGAATTTCAAAATACGGTTCGAAAATGTGGGAGAAATAATTGGATTTTATTGATAAAAACCTATGTTTTTTATACCCTTGCAGGGTATTATAATTTCAGTCAGAAGTTTGCAACGCAATGAAGGAGACATTTCCGACCCTAAAAAGTATATATATTCTTGATCAGCATCAACAGCCGAGTCGATCTAGCCATGTCCGTCTGTCCGTTTCTACGCAAACTAGTCCCTCAGTTTTAAAGCTATCTGGATGAAACTTTGCAGATATGCTCCTATATGCTCTCACTGCTATATATGTCGGAACGAGCCGGATCGGCCGACTATATCTTATAGCTATATAGGAAAGATCGGTAAATTTTAATGAAAAAAATTATAACTTAGCCAATTTTTACAATATTTCAATAAAATTTGAGATATGGCAATTTTGTATTATTCTTGAATTTCGGACAACTATATCATATAGCTGTTATAGGACCGATCAGAAAAATTTTGATGAAAAAATCTAACTGAGCCAATTTTTCACATATTTTCATAAAATTTGAGACATAGATATGTTGTATTATTCCAGAATTTCGTTTTTAATTTTATTCAAATCGGACCACTATATCATATAGCAGCCATAGGAAAATATATATAAATTCATTAAATTCGTTCGCAACATATTTCTTTCGCAACATTTACCTTATGTCAGTACCCGAGAAACGAAAAAGTCAGAAGATTTTTCTTCTTCTTCTTACTTACTGCAAGGGTATTTAAACTTCGGCATGCCGAAGTTAGCTTCCTTTCTTGTTTTCTAATTAATTGTCTTCAATATAACATTTGATTTTCTGTTTTTAGACTGATAAGTTAAACCCGTAAAAGCATGAGCCTGTAGCCTAAAAAAGTAATTTGATAATAAAAAAAAGTTTCTCTATACATTTACAAAAAAAGTTGTTTTAATAAAAAAGAATAAGCAAAAAAAGAATTTGTTTAAAATTTTTAGATAATGGTTAAAAAATTTTTTTTCATTTAAAAAATACATATTTTTACAGATTTTTACGCCCACTAAAGTGACACGCCCACATTTTAAAGCCTAGCCATTTCTTTGGGCTTAATCAAACGTTCACTCAAAAAGGGAATATAACTTCGGCAAAGCCGAAATTTAAATACCCTACCAGTAAGTATTTAAAATTTTATATATATTTCTCACTAAAAAATACACAATAAGGAAACACTGCAATATCGCGAAAATACTTACACTTGTTTCTCGATTTTCGACAGATGGCAGCTATATGATATATACATATGTCATATTTTTATAAAATTAAAACCGAAATTCTAGGATAATACAAAATGACCATGTCTCAAATTATATAATATAAAAATATGTTAAAAACTGACAAAGTTATATTTTTTCCCTCAACATTTTCCGATCGTTCCTATGATATAGTTGTCCGATCCGGCCGATCCGACTTACATAGTAATGAGTGCATATAAAAGACTAAGTGAAAAGTTTTATTTAGTTGAGGCACTAGTTTAGGGACGGAAAGTCGGACAGACAGATAGTCGGACATGGCTAGATACACTCGGCTTTTGATGCTGATCAAAAATATATGGGGTTGGAAGCTTTTGACAAAAAATAGAATACGGAAAAAACACTAGTCACACGATTAACGAACCTTTACAAACAAATCCGAACAAAAGTGAAACAATCCAGGGACCATAACCGCCACCGTCAATTGGTCCAGCGTGGAAACAGAGCAAGACGCCTGGAAAGTTGTAAGCATAAATAATAGGCTTAATAAAACGAATGTTTCGACCCGGACCTGCACAGACCTGCACCTGCACTCAAAATCGGACAGAATGAAAAATCGAATATCAAGAATCTGGCTCTGCTCAGGGTATGCTGCATAAACAAGGTGAGACGTACCACAAACAGCAAGCTCTTGCTAGATATGGCGAAAAACGTTCCAAAAGCACAGATTTCAGGTGGCTGCTGGACTCACCATCTAATCCAGAACATCTGAAGCTGGATAACCCAAAAGCATGCAAGATAGGCTGATTGGGATGTGAGTGCCAAGCACTCTGGAGATGATGCCGTACTATTAGACATATTTTTAGGAAGCAAATTAACTTTCAAAAAATAATCATTATTTTTAAAGTTATTTTTTTGGCTTACAATAATAGTTATTTTTCTTAGAGCTATTAAATAATATCCAAAATTAATTGTTAAAATAAGTTAAATATGTACAAATCCGTATCAAATTGTATTGTAAGTAAGTCACAACCATATGTAAATATAAGCTAAATATAAGCTAAGCCTAAGTACAAGCACATTCACTCAACCAAGCACTCACGCACTCAAGCACCGGCACTCACTCAAAAGCGCGGACAACAACCCACTCAAACGCAAGAACATACTCAAACACCGACGAGCACCCGCCAGAAGGGAACAAAACAGGCAAGCACTGTACCCTCGGGAGTGGAAAATTACCACGCCACTGTCGAGAAGCTTCCCTATTGGTCAGATCGGCACGCGCCAGAAGTGCGAAAACCGAGACCAGAGCGACGACGCATGCGCCGAAATACCCAGAGCGGGAGAACGGTGCTGCCCGCACGATCGCCTGCGGGAGCGAAAGGGAGGCAAAGAGACGCCACCTACGCTCGGCGACAAAGCCGACAGAACTCCCGGCAGAATGAGGCCATGGTGAAGTTACAAAGAAGAGCTTGAAATTAATTAGTCTTGAGCTGCGAAACCGACCAGAAGTGCAAGATTCACAAGTGCGATTATAAGTTCCGCGATCCCGCCACCACGCGGTAGAAACCCCACGTGTACGCCGTGTAGATGTTATTTTATTTTGAAGAAACCGTTGATAAGCATTATTTACGTTTCTTTCCAAAAAAATTTAATAGGCTTCGTTAAGCGAAGTAGGTAAACAAATTTTGTCGGCTTTCGGCTACTATTGATGCTTCGCGATGTTCGCGATGTTCCGTTTGACGGAAAAAATTAAATTGTATCCTTACCAGAAAAGATGGATTTTTATTTGCTTAAGCCTGTATACAAGAGTGTAACTTTACTCCAATAGCGAGATATTGAGATTAGTGGTTAAAAAGAGGTAGACTTTGTGAAAATAAAATTTTTAAACTGTTTCTTTTTATTATTTTTATAAACCGATAAATATGTGACCAAGTCATAATATAAATATGTAAATTCGTAAACATAGATAAGCTCTTAGGTTAAGTGTACACATTTAGGCTAAGAATACATACTCGCCCTTGAGAACGACTGGGAGGTGGTCGTGAGGAAGACAAGGTCAGCGCGTCGAACACGTCCTGACGCCGTCATTGTGCAGGCACGAGGCATGTCCTATAGCGAGGTGCTCGAAATGGTGACCAGGAGGGAAAACAAGCAGCTGTCGGAACTGGGGAGTTGCGTCTCCAAGGTTCGCCGTTCCACCATCGGCAACCTGCTTCTGGAAGTGGCCAAAGGCAGCGTTGAGAGCGCTGAGGTCATGAAAGAGAGCATAGAGAAAGTGCTCGGAGACGGACCGTCAGTGCGTGCCACGACGGAAGAGTCAAAGATGCTCGTACTGGATTTGAGCAACATCAACTCCATCACCACTAATGAGGAGGTCTGCGCAGCCATTTCGGGCCAATTCCACTTTGAGCCGGTAAGGATTAAGGTCAGAAGTAGCGCCGGGGGTACGCAGAGACCCAAACGGCGGTGATCAGTCTGCCCGTTCCCCTGGGCAAAGTGGTCCTTCACCCCGGAGAAGTGCGGATCGGGTGGTCCATCTGCAGGATCCGGGAGAGGCAGAACCCACCAAGGTGCTTTAGATGCCTGGAGCTGGGGCATATCGCAATCCACTGCAATAGCCCTGTGGACAGGAGTGGTTGCTGCATTAAATGCGGCGAGCCGGGGCACAAGGCAGACACGTGCAGCAAGGAGGCATCAGGCTCCACCTGCTCAGCGGCTGGAAGGAAGGAGACGAGGAACCGGACAGGCGGCAGAGGCTGCCCAGCTGCAACAGGCCTAAATGCAGTTGTTTCAGCTGAACCTGAATCACTGCAGAGCCGCGCAGGACCTCCTGATGCAGACGGTACGCAAGCTCGGCTCGGAGGTCGCAGTCCTCAGCGAACCCTGCAGGATAGGCAGGAGCAGCGTCTGGGCGGACTGGAGATGCGGGACATAAAGTCGGCCGAGGGATTCGTCCGAGCCAACGTTGGCGGCTACCTGGTGTACAGCTGCTACCTGGCACCCAGCCTCTCGCTGGAGTCCTACTGCAGAATGCTGGACGAGCTACGCAGCGACCTGCAAGGAAGGTGCAGCGTGGTGGTCTGTGGCGACTTCAACGCCTGGACCATGGAATGGGTGTCTCCCCGGACCAATGCCAAAGGCCGAGCGGTGCTGGCGGCCTTTGCCTCCCTGGACGTTGTCCTTCTGAACGAGCGCTCCCGGCAGACATTCTGCAGGGCAGGTGCGGGGTCAATTATCGACCCCACTTTCGCTAGTAGCGCGCTGTCCAGCCACGCAAGATGGAGAATCAGCGAGGCCTACACTGCCAGCGATCACTAGGCCATTGAATGCAGGCACCCTGCCCCTGCCCAGGAAAGCGTTCCGACAGGACACCTTCAGGCCGGACTCGTTTGCACACGCCCTTGATTGCACACGAAGCAGATGGTGCTAATATACTGGCCAACAAGCTGGCTGCAGCGGTGGAAGGCGCTTGCAACCAGAAGAGGATGCCTCTTCTCCTACAGGCCGATCTGCCTCCTGGACCCAATCCGGATTTAGGCTGTGCGCTAGAGCTGGAAAAACATCGATGTATGTGAATTATCGATGTTTAACAAAAACAAAACAACGATTTTGGTAAGTCTTAATTTTTATTTGAGATCATTTAAGAAATGATTCTTATTAAGAAAAATGAGTTTGTTTACAACTGTAGCCTTCAGGCAGGTCCTGCAATCGCTTTTTTATTGCTTAAGAGTACTAAGGATAGCGTCGAATTTGTTGTCAAAACACTATTTAAGTTAGAAATTTACCTTTGAAGTGAGTAGTGAGAATATTCGATGTTTGACATTTTTGGAAACATCGATTGTATCGAATAAACATCGATGTTTGTTCCACTTCTACTGTGCGCCATCAGAACAGCGTGCGCGTTCCAGACAATCTCTGAGGACGCGGCGCTGGTCATCTCTGGGCTGGTTCCGCTCAACGAGCTATCCAGGGAACGGGAGGAGCTTTTCACAGCCTCGCAATCCGGGGAGGCGACGCAACCGACCAGAGTCGAGCTCAAGGCTGCCGCCAGGAGCAGAAGCTTGGAGAGCTGGCAGACCAGATGGGATTCCTCATCTAAGGGCCGATGGACGCACACTCTCATCCCAGACTTGGTGCAATGGATGGAAAGGCCGCACGGGCAGGTGGACTTCTACCTCACCCAGGCACTTAGCGGACACGGCTGCTTCCGCAGCGGAAGGAGCAGACGGATTAGGGGTCCCCGCATACGCGAAGCAATGCCAGGCGGTGGTACCGCACGTCGCGTAGCCCTTAGTCTTTAGTCTTTAGTCTTTAGTCCTTAGTCTACCGTCCTCCCTCAATGTTTTAAGTGTTATTTATGTTATTGTATGTATCATAAGGCTTAGAGTTAGTTAGTGGAAATAAATATGAATACAAAAAAACAAAAAAAAAACGTGCTGCCCGGCTTCTGGCACGATCGGGACGCGCCAAAAGAAGTAAGCGAGTGGCAGATAGCGATCGACAGAGAGCCGCAGAAGCGCTGCGGAGGCTCGGCACTGGGTTCTGGAATACGCAAGGAAGCAGAAGTGTTTAAGCCAAAGTTAAAGTTGCGATCGCCAGAAAACAGTGTACTCCCGCCGTGAGTTCGAGTGTCTCCCATCAAGGATTCCACCATGATCATCGCCAGGACGCTGCCACGCCTGGAGACTACGGGTAAGCCATGGCCGCTGGCCATATTAATATATGGTTGCCGGCAAAAGTTTTCCCGGCAAGAGTAT
This sequence comes from Drosophila nikananu, assembly GCA_008042635.1. Taxonomy (NCBI): domain Eukaryota; kingdom Metazoa; phylum Arthropoda; class Insecta; order Diptera; family Drosophilidae; genus Drosophila; species Drosophila nikananu. The sequence goes on from VNJV01001452.1 coordinate 6,432, forward strand.
TATTTTCCTCTCGCGTCCTTCGCTTTACTTCACTAGTTAGGAACCCGCCCCTGTCCTGTCTCTGGGGTGTTCCGCAGTTGGAAATTCTTCCAGTCGGGGCACAGGTTGGAGCAGTTGGGAATTCCACCAGGCCCGTCTTAGAGGAAGTGCCCGTCGTTGGAAACACTTCCAGGCCTGGCCCTAGGTAGGGGCAATTGGAAATACTTCCAGACCCGTCTCAGAACCCTTTCTTCTCTTCCAAAAATAAAAACTATCGGCCCGTTTATGTTCCGGCAGTCTCAGGTAAATAAATAAAATTCTGTGGGGAACTTTGGGTCGCTGAGGATCCCTCCTGCCAGAGACACATCCTTACATGGCGCCCGAGCACGGACAGCCAGGACATAAAGGATATTTTCATCCAGGTGGATTAAAGCCCCGCCAGCCAAAGGTTTGCATTTTTAAGGGCAAAAATGGCATTTTTCTTAGGATAGGGCAAACTTTTTTATTCAAATGTTGCGGCAAAACCAACAAAGAAGGGTAAAAGGAAGAAGCGGAGAACATTTTCCGTAGACCACGTAGAATTTTGGAGCCGCTCGAGCATCGCGGTCTTATCACCGGAGGCCCGTGCCGACGACGCTGCCTGCACCGACGCCTGCGACCACGCTGCCGCTGCCAGCAGAGCGACATGTTTCGTCGGTGCTCCCGACCGCGCTGTCGCAGCCAAGGCAGAGGGTATATCAGGGGCTGCCCCTCGACCAGGGCACTCACTTCGTTGTTTACTTTGAACGTGACAATCTCGAACAAAAATTCTCTCGCATCTTTTCGCCGGGAATCCTCGATTTCACCGACACTATTCTTCGATCCTACGAGATCCGGAAAAATAATAATATCCCAGGAATCCTGTAGGATTCCAAGCTATTACAAATCCTTGCTTGACACGGATTCCCCCTGGTCCACTCTTAAGAGTAGAAATCCATCGGCAGCTGACCAAAGCCGTTTCCTCGAGTCCTCCGCCGCTTAAGGAGCTAACCATGGGTGTCACCTGGATTAGCTATCATAAAAAGCACGAGCTGGAGACAATGTTTGGTCTGGATCAGAGCGAAACCGTCGACGAGCTTTGCTCACGTTTTACCGCGTTCACTCGGCTGCCCGACCACACCGAGGCAGAACAACAGCGCCTTGACGAGATGAAAAGGCACCTCTGGATTCCAACCGGAAATACTAAGCTGCTGTCCCCAAAGCTTTTGGACACGGATCCCACCTCGCCGGATTGGGCACGTTGTAAACACCGACGCCCCTAAGGCTCACGATCCCACGGAGCATCTCACCCGTCGGAGGGCGACGCTCAACCCCAAGGATGGAGGAGCCTCACCGCCCCTGGGACCCGTCCAGCCGATCCCAACATGGGAGCCATCCTGCTCGACATGATGACAAAGTGGATCCTCTCTTTCGATGGGACGACGGATTCACTGAGTTTTATCAAGCGCATCGAGGAATGCTTAGATACTTGCCAGATCGACCGGAAGTGTCTAGCCCAAGCCCTGGTGGTGCTCCTGTCGGGAAGAGCGGAAGGCTGATTTCGGACCAGTCTCCAGGAAGCCAGATTTTTTTTTCGAGATTCGGAACCACTTCTGGAAGCCCAAGGAGTACATGATCGATCTTAAGCTTCAAATGCGCCAAGCCGTTTTCCCCCCAGACCGAGCGCTGAAAAGGATTTACGACAATATACTGGACATTAATGCACTAAGATCAGTACATTCAAGTGGCCCGTATGACACCAAGCACGTGCCTGATCGTATTAGGTGTTAGTGGGCGTGTTATTGGGCGCGAAAATGTAAAAATAAAGGAAAGGAATCCGAGGATGTGACTACTGGCGTGCTGCCAGATTGTTTGCTTGAATGCGTACTAAGTGGGTTAGTATTAATGTTTTTCGTTTGGGAAGGTTATCTACATTTGATGTTATTATGTACAAATCGTTATAATTTTCACATAAGACTCTAAAGGGTTCATGCAATTCGAAAGATGTCCTACAGTGGCGCTAAACTAAGGGAATATAGGAACTAGTATTTCTACTCGGTACGTGAAAATTTAGCTGACCCAACAAGTCAGCACTTTCCACGTCACCGTGGATAAGGTTTAAAACAAAGGTAACGCCAAGAATGGTTCTACGGTTAGCTAAAGAAGGTAAGTTAATTAGAAGGAGTCTACTAGAGTACGAGGGTAACCTCTGGTTTGGATCCAAGTTCAAACCGCGTAAAGCGAAAAGTAAAAAGTTCTTCTGAACTGACTCAATGCGCTTACTGTGAACCCCATACTGAGGGCTCCAAACGCAAGATCCATATTCTAAAATAGGTCGAACTAAAGAAATATATAGGGATTTTTTAACATAGGGGTGATTGAATTCTTTCGACCACCGTTTAATGAAACCAAGATCAATAAAGTCACGTTTAGGATCCAGGCGGACACCCAAATCATAGACTATAGCAATTCTTTCCAAAGAGCTGCAGTTCATCGTGTAAGTTGCAAGCTTGGGAGCGACACGGGAGAATGTCATTAGCTTGCATTTAGAGCCGTTTAAGTTTAATAAGTTTATGCGGCACCATGTTTGAAAATTATTAAGATCTGTCTGTAAATCAGATTGGCAGGAAGCGTCCTTCTATTGCACGCAAAGTTTGACATCGTCCGCGTACATAAGTACTCTGGAGTTGATCAGAACTTTGGGCAGGTCGTGAATAAATAATGTAAACAACAGGGGACCCAAATGGCTCCCATGCGGGACGCCAGAAGTAACCCTGAGAACATTGGATAAAGAATTTTTAAAGAGGACCTTTTGCGTTCTGCCATTCAGATCCAACTTGAGATCCAACTAAGAAGATCAACCGGAAATCCCATTAGATCGAGTTTCCGAACAAGGAGTGAATGGTTAACAGAGTCAAATGCTTTACTGAAATCAGTATAGATTACGTCTGTCTGATAGTTTTTATGGAAGCCCTTAACTATAAAGGAAGTGAGCTCCAAAAGATTGGTCGTCGTTGATCTTTGCTTTAAAAATCCATGCTGACATGGAGAAGTAATCGATCCGCATAGGTGCTGCAAATGAGGAGTTAAGATTTTCTCGAAAAGTTTTGGAATGGCCGACAACTAAGAGATTCCTCTATAGTTGCTGGCGATTTCCTACCTTTTTTGTGGAGAGGAATAACAAATGATTCCTTCCAAATAAGGGGAAAGTGGGAGGTTTCTAAAGACAAGGTAAACAATTTAAGAAGGGGGTTGCACAGGGCGTCGGCACAATACCTAAGCACGCAGCCAGGTTTACCGTCGGGACCTGGCGAATAAACGGGCTTAAGGGGGGAACTCTGGAAATAAATTTTAAAAAAATCGATTTTTATTTTTATTGTCTCAATCGACAGGTATAAGCTCTAAGAAATCAGTAAAAAAAATTCAAAAGCCTATTGTCAAAATTGTGGAAGTTATGCCATTTTATAGTGGTTGCCGCCCATGCGGCGAAGCGCACTGAACAAACTTTAAACGGCGTTTTCTCAAAACTATGTTTTTCAACTCGCCTTACACGATTACAAGAAAAGTTGTTGACCGATTTTCTTCATCCAGCCCTTATTTTAAAGAGCATAAAAAAATGCCCAGGATAGACTACGGGCGTAAAAGACCCTTTTTGACTCGAAAATGTTCGCAAAAAAATACATTTTTTCTTTGTAACACTGATATTTATAGTAAATGTTCGAATTTTGCAAAGATTGTAGTCTATCCTGTAAAACAAACCCTCTCGAGTAAATAAATGTTTGGTTTAATATTTTAAGATGAAAATTGAGACCAGAATCGTGTTTGCCAATTTCAATGTCAGCGGTAACACGTCTTACGGGATCGACCATAACTCCTTAATTTTTTTTTCTTTTCTTAATATTAAAAATTTTTTGCTTCTTTAAACTTATGTCTAAATATACTATAAAACTGCGCAAACAGATCGGCAATAGCACGGTCGTTTTTTACGGTTGTATTTTCAAACGAAAGCGAGGAAGGATGCGTAATTGGCTTACGTTTTGTGTTAACAAAATTATAAAACTGTAAAGGGATAGGGCAGAGTTAGAACCGGAATGTTTATATTTAGTATAAAGCCTAGATTTTTTATTTTTAAGATGACTCAACTCTTTAGTAAACCAGGGAGGCTTATTTGAGGTTGGCGTATAGTATAACGGAACACATTCAGTAAAGAATGAATTCATGGCACTATAAAAAATATCCACGGCTTCAGCCATGCCAGTGCACATGTATAAATCGGACCAATTAAAATCTGATATAAAGTTATTCAGCCGTCCGAAGTCGGTCTTGCGAAAACAAAGGACTTTTTTGGCTGGACAGTCAGATATATTCAGTAAGTCAGTCCGGTTTTCGAATTAGTAACATTTATTCGATTTGTAAAACGGGCACCTTTGTCTGCCCGAAAGGATAAGTAAATGCATTTTTATACCCATGCAGGGTATTATAATTTTAGTCAGAAGTTTGCAACGCAGTGAAGGAGACATTTCCGACCCTGTAAAGTATTTATATTCTTAATCAGCATCAACAGCCAAGTCGATCTAGCCATGTCCGGCTGTCCGTCGGTTTCTACGGAAACTGGTCCCACAGCTATCTGAATGAAACTTTGCAGATAGTGTTCTATATGCTATCACTGTTATACCATATGTCGGAACGGGCCGGATCCGACGACTATATCATATAGCTGCCATAGGAACTATCGGTAAATTTGAATGAAAAAAATTATAACTTAGCCATTTTGTATTATTCTAGAATTTCGGTTTTAATTTGATCAAAATCCGACAACTATATCATATAGCTGTCATAGGACTGATCAGAAAATTTTGAGGAAAAAATCTAACTAAGCCAATTTCCCACATATTTTCATACAATTTGAGACATAGACACTTTGTATTATTCCAGAATTTCGGTTTTAATTTTATTTAAATCGGACCACTATATCATATAGCAGCCATAGGAATATATACATAAATTCATTTAGTTCGTTCGCAACATTTTTCTTTCGCAACAAATTATCTTATGTCAGTACCCGAAAAAACGAAAAAGTCAGAACATTTTTCTTCTTCTTCTTCTTACTTAGTGCAAGGGTATTTAAACTTCGGCATGCCGAAGTTAGGTTCCTTTCTTGTTATATTTAGTATACAGCCTGGATTTTTTTTAAGGTGACTCAACTCTTTAGTAAACCAAGAAGGCTTATTCGGGGTTGGCGGATAGTATAACGGAACACATTCAGTAAAAAAGAATTAATGGCACTCAAAAAAATATCCACGGCTTCAGCCATGCCAGTGCACATGTATAAATCGGACCAATTAAAATCTGATATATATATATACATATATACATATATATTAATATATGTGGAGATGCAGACTTCAATACTAGAAAAATATATGCCTGAAAAGGCAGCAGTTTACAATATGTAGTTTAGGTAAACAAAGCGTGACAAATTTAATGAAAGAAAAGGAAGGCGATACGAGATAAGCGGAGAGCACTGCAGGTGCAGCGGTACATGCCTAGGTGCTGGCGGTCTGTTCCGAATCCCCCCGTTGGAAGAAGTAAGGTTCCAACTATGGCTGAATCGATGGGCAGAACGGCTAAATTACGGCTCTTTTCCTTATACCCGTAGCTGTACGGATCATAGCTACTCAGATTTCGCTGTCCCCGCCGGGTAGGACTTCCTGGATGCACCCATGGCAGCTTGGAATGTTGTCCTCCTTCAGCAACACTAGGCATTCAACCTTGATGTTAGACGATTCGACGCGTCACTTGCTGCTTTCTTGCAGTAGGGACAAATACTCGCTGCACCATCTGTTGCATCTGGGTCTCCCGTTGCCATCTGCTGAGGCGGCCTTCGCGAAGATGAGTGATGTCAGGCTCAGGAAACTTAGTGTAGCTGGAACCCTTTAGGAAATGCGCCGGTGCTAACATTTCTAAGCTTTCAGTATTTTCTGAAATTGGACAGAGTGGACGTGAGTTAAGGATGGCAGAAATATCACATGCAAGAGTTCTTAATTCATCGAAGGCTAAGATGGATGCAACGAAGACTGTGTAGAAGTGAAATTTTTCCGACTTAACAGCAGCCTCCCATAAACCACCAAAATGAGGCACCCGCGGAGGGATGAACTTTCAATAGATCCCATTAGCTAAGAAGGCGGAAGATATCGATGCCGTGTGCGGTTCGTTTAAGTATAGCTCCTGAAGCTCGGCAAAGTTTGTAGCATTATCACTCCAAATGGTTCGCTGACTGCCCCGAAGGCTGATAAATCTTCTCAGTGCTGCGATGAAAGAATACGTCGTGAAATCCTGGACAACCTTTAAATGAGGTGCCTTTATCGAAAAGCTGTTTCTGGTCTTTGCCTTATGATAGAATGGTCCACAATAGTCCTCTTCTGTGGTATGAAATGCTTTATTAGGCAGCACTCGACTCGCTGGCAGGCTACCCATGACATGCTCCCAAGTCGCAGGCTTCATTCGGAAGCATCGGACGCATTTATTGATGACGCTAGCAACGAACTTGCGGCCTCCAATCTGTCAGAACCTTTGCCGCACTGTGGCAAGCAATTCCTGTGATCCTGAATGCTTGTATTTCTCATGATAATAAACGATGATTGCCTTGGTGAGTGGATGATCCTTGGGCAAAAGAATCGGATGCCTCATACCGTAGTCCAAGTTGGCGTTCTGAAGCCTTCCACCAACGCGAAGTAACCCATCGGAACCGAGTAGAGGACGAAGTGAAACCAGTTTGCTTTTCTGCGGACACGGCTTGCCCTGGCTAAGAACTCCATACTCCTTCGACAAGTGAACCTGCTGGATGCTCCTTAGATGAAGTACAGTTCTGAGTAGATCTCCTCCACTGCAAGACTGCCTTTTAATGGCACAAATTTGGCTGTGCAATTTGAAATGAAACGATGAATGTATGCAAATACGCGCTTCAACTTGCCGAAAGAGTTGAGGAATTTGCAGTTCGATGAAATGTCAGTACAAAAGGTTCCAATTAGTGTCGAACGGCGCTCTGGCAGATCCTTTACTGCATCTAGCAGGGACGGCCAATTCGACGAGCTTTGTAGAAGGAATGGAGGCCCGTTAGTCCATAGGGAATGCTCGAACAATTCTCTGGGGGTACATCCTCGTGACACGACGCACAGTGGTAGTTTAAATACTTTTGGGTTGCAAAAATCATAACTCGTGAACCAGTTGAGATATATTCATAATTAAATGACAAGTAAATGAAAGGTAGTTTTAGTACCTTTTGATTAAGTGGTCATACTATATGGTGTTATAAATAGTAGATTTTATACTCGAAAATTAATGTTTTTTGAGACAGTTTTCTCAATTTTTATTCAATTTCGAAATTTACTTTTCGTTTGTTTTCTCTATAAACGCTAAGATGGTGCATATTTAATGTTTTAAAATTAAAATAAATATATATATTAAAGAAAAAAACTTTTTTTTTTATAATTAAAATTTGTTCCTCATTGACCAATTTTTAATCATTTATACACTTTATGTTCAAAATAATCATTCAATTTTACATCATTTAATATTTTTGAAGAATATTTAATCATTATACATTCATTTCAAGTCATTATATGTCCTTACAAAGTCAGGAATTAAAAAACAAGCCGCCAATAATATATTTATTAGGTTTATTATTAAGATTTACAATTATGTTTTATTCTAAGTTCTGATCGTTTTAGACTTTGTCTTCTAATTTCTGTTTCACTGATTTCTTGTCTCTCTTTTTTTATTTCTTTTCTTTACACGTCCGTCGTTTTCGAATGTTTCTTACTGAGTGATCTGGGTCAACTGATCTCGCAGGCAGCTTTCTTTCAACCCCCGATTCAGACATTGCCTCTTTATGAGAGAGTAACCTGATCTCTCAAAAAGAGCGCTACTAAATAATGTGCCCAGAGCACACTCATCTAAAGAGTCGAAGATATCGTCACCATGGAAAGAATCCAATGGGCAGCAGACAAGTATAAAAGTCCGGGACCGGACGGAATCTTACCAGCAATGCTGCAGACAACAAAAGCATGCACTGGCAAATGGCTGAAAGCAACCTTCCAAGCATGCATTTAAACAGCACTCATACCTCTTCCGTGTAAGGAAGCTAGAGTAGTCTTCGAACCAAAACCAGGAAGAAGAGGACACATCCAAGCCAAGGATTACTGGCCGATCAGTCTGACCTCATTCCTCATGAAAACAATGGAACGGATATCAGACATCGATATCAGAGAAATAACGGAGAAAAACATTTCCGGAGCACAGATCTACAAAAACAGTACTACACGAAGTAGTGAGATACATAGAAAAGGCATTGGTCTACGAAAACTATACCATGGTAACCTTCTTAGATATAGATGGCGCCTTCCATAACGTAAACGCAGATTCCATCCTGAGCTCCCTAAACAAGATTAAAGTTAAAACAGGCTTCAGACGCATCGGCGCAATGCTAACGAGCAGAAGAATAACAGCCGAACTCAGTGGCACTTATTACACGTAGTTTGTGAAAACGGGCACACCTCAGGGAGGAGTTCTGTCTCCGCTGCTATGGCTGATTAACATGGACGACATATTGAGAGAACTCAATAGCGTTAATGTGATTGCTTACGCAGACTACGTAGTTGGTTCCCTTTGCGGCTCGCTGCATCCCGGCATCTCTTCGGGGTGGCCATCTCCTCCTCCCCTTCGCCGAAGACAAATATCGGCCCGTGTATTTTCGGCGGCGCTGACAGCGGGTACGTCTCGGTGCTGGATGCCAGAGGCGAGCGTTGGACTCTCTGCTTCATACGCTGAAAGATAAGCAGCAGCTCTTCCTCAGCTCTCACTACCGCTAATGCCTGGGTCTCGTCGCAAAATGGGGCAAAAGATACATTTACGTTGCAAAAATCACATTTTTGCAGAAAACGTATGGTAAAATTGCATTCGACAGGTGATAGTTCAAAATGGTTGTATCCAAAAAATTAAAAAAAATCAAATCGGTCTAGTATTTTAGAAGTTACACGTGTTCAGTTGAACCTTTTTTGGGTTTGCAAAAATAATTTTTTGTTTTGTTTTTTAAATATTAAATATGCACTATATTAGCATTTTGAATAAAAATTGAGAAAACTGACACAAAAAACATTAATTTTAGAGTTTAAAATCTACTATTTATCACACCATATAGTATGACCACCTAATCGAAAGGTACAAAAATTACCTTTAATACAAAAAAAATTATGAAAATATCTCAACTGGTTCAAGAGTTACATATAATTTTTACAATGCAAAAGTATCTTTCCGTCAACTGTGCGGTGCACAATACCCGAAAAGTCTTTCGTCTTTTTATTTATCGAGTTCATTCCAGGTTAATGCCACCACCCTAAAAAAACGTTCTTAAATTTCAAAATAATCTTGTTTGAAATTGATATATTATTTAAAAATGTTTTATACATTTCCTTTTTTTCATTTGAGGAAAAAATATCGATTCTTAATGTTGCAAGGGGATACAAACGCAATACAAAAGGAAAATTACTTGTGTTTCTTTACATGACAAAACTGTAGCTTGTTAAACCAGACCTGTTCTTACAACCTTTAGCGTTAACAACATTTTTGGGCTGTTATTATCATCAGTGCAAAAGTTAAGATCATATTGGTTATTTGTAAAGTATTTGTTTTTCTTTTTTAATTATATTTTGTAGTTATTAAAATAATCTAGTACCTTAGTTTTAATTAAATTTTAAAATTTATGAAGAAAAAATTCATACTAATGCTTTGTTTCTTGTTAAGTTTTTATTACCAATTGAAGCTTATTTTAATTTGGAAAAATATGACTTATTTTTTTGCCATCTTCCAGGGAATTTAGTATAATGAAAATGGTACACAACATATTTTGGTTGAGGTTTAGTCACATGGTCAACGCCATAAACATTATTATTTCAAATAAAATGTATTTGTTGTGTTTTATATCAAAAGTTAAATAAAAGCAAGTAAAATCCATTGTTTAAAAATCAAAATCCAGATATTTGTTTAAAGTCTGAAAGCAAGACAATTTGACGTGGTCTAGTCGTAATATCTATAACGAATTGTGACAAATATTTCAAACTTATTTGCCGACAAAATAGTTGACAAAGTATAGAAAGTATAGCAAACCATATAAATAGATTTCGAATTTTTTCAAAATATTAGTTGGTAACTGTAAAGTTTTTAAACTAATATTTCCATTGTTAAAATTTCCTGCTGCTCCTAAAGGGGTGTTATAGTTACGCGCTTTAAACTGTGCCCGGTTCAACTTTCTGGTATGACATCTACACTTACCCTTGTCTAAGTTGAGAGAAATTAATTTGAATTATTTTCTGAGTACATATAATACGATTTTTTGTGAATAGTGGAATTTGCAACCACATTTTTATACCATGTACCGTAGGTACAAAGGTAGATTCATTTTGTGCAAATGTATGTAACAGGCAGCATTTCCGACCCCAGAAAGTATATATATTCTTGATCAGCATCAACAGCCAAGTCGATATAGCCATGTCTGTCTGTCCGTCCGTCCGTCTGCCCGTCTGTATGAACGCCTATATCTCAGCAACTATAAGAGCTAGAGTCACCAAATTCGGTATGTAGGTCGGAATGTTTTGCACGCAGATCAAGTTCGTTTCAGATTTAAAAATATCCCTCCCACTCCCCAGCAAATCAATAAAAACGTTTTGCAGCCGCAAATATTACCATATATATTTCTTTTTGTGCATAGGCATGCTTATGTAGAACATGTATCAATACCGAAAATCTGGTAAAGATCGGGTGAAAAACACAAAAGTTTTTTACTTTTCAGTGTGCTATCTATTTGGCAGCTAGCAACAGTAGCATCCCAAAAAACAACAACAAAACGTGCGCAAAAAAGAGAGAGGGGTTATCTCTTTCTATGTCTTGCACACGCAAGTGCATGAGATGTTGGTGGTTTTGCAAAGAGCGAGTTTGTTTACATTTCTCTAATAGGCAAAAGTTGCGATCAGCTGACTTTTGTTTATTGTTGTCAAAGACATGACAAAGGAGAAGCGTAAAAAGGATGAGAGCAAACAAATGGCTAGAAAGGTACAGAGAGTGGGTCTCAGTCTTATAATACAAACATTCTTATATACTTGCGAAGTATTATGTATGTTCAAATGTATGTTTATTACCGATTTTATTTATAATCGGGAGCTAATTTGAGCGGCGATATAATTGGTACAGGGTATATAACAGTCGTTCACGAAAGACTGTAGCTTTCTTACTTTTTTTTACCTGTTGGAGGGTACAAAAATGAAACAAAACAAACTCGTACTCGGAAAAGCATACCCAACGGTTTTATTTAAAAGTGGGAAAAATTTTTTCAATACGATGAAAATTAGTGGTAGAATTCTTACCAGAAAGTTAAAAAAATGTGTTTTTTGCGTATGGAGTCTGCTGTATTTCCGACTTCGTCTACCCAGGAATGAATGTGTTTTTCACAAAACCCTTCATAAGGCGTATTCCTTATATCCTCTATATATACAAAATTAAATATAAAAATGTATTTTTTCAATATGTGCAACTAGAAGACCCCCTAAAGTGAAGCAGTGGTCGGCTTGGGCCTACATATCTCGCATCTTGGCAAATACACAGGCCGACCAAATTTTAAGAAATATCAATTTGAGGTAAATTTCAATATTTTTTTTTTTTTTAACGGTAAAGCGCTGTTTTTGCCCTCAAAAATAAAATATTTAAAACTATTTTTGTCTCTGAAATATTATTTAAATTTATATCTGTTTTTGAGATATGTATGTATTCCTTCGGAAAAGTAAAATGTTGTCGGTCTCAGATTTACAATATATATTATAAGTGGGAACATTTTGGAAAACTATATATGTATGTATATATTCACATATACGTTGGGAATATTAAATCATAAAATTATGGATTCGCTGTGTTTATCATACGTTCATCGACACTAAGACCTTGCGATTTTATTATTATCTCACTATCACATTACTCACATTATTATCTCACTATCTCAGTATTAATTTATTTAAATCGAATGACTTTTAGCTTATTTTAACATTGGACTAACCGAACACAGAAGCTTTTCTATTTATTGTCCAAAAACCATTTATAACCCAAAATATTTACAAATTATTTTGAGCTCTAGATAGGGCACAAAATTTAAATATATTGTGGTGATGGCCATGATCCAATTTGATCAGAGCTGGGGAAAACGGCTAACCTTCTGAAACATCGATTAGCCAGAAAGTAGATCACACAGCAAGGTCCACGGAAGTCGTTCGTCTAATCCCGCTGATCGTCTGCAACAAACTTGACTAAAAACCTGAGGCCAGTAGGAACTTGCCGCCATTGCGGATGAACGGGTGTAGAGTCATCCATACATCTTCGCTTTTCCCCATCCAGAAAAATCTTTTCTTAGCTTTATTAAGGGTTTTTTTACGCCATAGTAATCGCCAGCCGAGGACTAATAATAATTGATATATAAGATTTCCCCACGAACTTTGTTCTCATCATCAGGTTGTGTCCTTTTAAAATCAACAAGACTATAATTTCCTCTTCATTTCTGGATCATCTACAATATATGATGGCCCGATTAAATCCATTACGACATATCGGAATACTTTAAATACTGCGTTGGAAACTTTAGACTAAAATAATGATATAGTGATGTGAACCTTTAGAAAAAGATACTTCTTAAAAATTTGCAAAATCTTTTGCTATATAAGGAATTTGGGTGAAATTGCTCACCAAATGGTTTACAAAATGTAAGTTGTCGAGAACGGATAGGCAAAACCCCATTTTCACGCTGATCATTTGTAATGATCAAGGAATGTCCCAGGAATAGGCCGGTTCATTGCTCCGAGTCTTTTAATCGGGATACTGGAGGTTTATTAGGCTTTGATTACTCCACAGATGCACCTCAATGTCTATGAATTGTTTTTATTACAGTTTTCTTGTTATGGAAACTTCCTGAACGTTATTATCTAATAACGACCTTGTCTGCTATACGATATAATTTTTCTACCACTACTTTTAATGTCATATCGAATTCTTATGTTGTTTTCTACATAACAGGAAACAGCACTTCACCCTTTGGTACAACTTGCTAACATTGCCTTAGGCATGCTGCCTTTCATATAGTTTATTTGTTTAAATGGAAGATTAGCTAAATACTCTCGGGGGTTTTAAGTAAAGAGAATAGACTATGGCCACTACGACTCTTTGTGGTTCTCTGCAATATGGTTTGAAAATATAATATTATTAATATTATTATTATTACAACGGCCTTCTATACCGGGGCCACGGTTTGGTTCAGGCCGGACACTTGGGCCTGAATAGTCTTGAAAGGAAGTTTGACCAAGTTGTACAGCCGTTCTGTAATGAAGGTCGCTTCGGACCCAGAGTCAGTCGACTTCTGATTAGCGAGGGGCACTCACATAGAATGTGTTCTGATGTTTCTTGCTCCATCTCACAGAATCTGCATGTGTCGATTTCTGAAAGTTTTAATTTCTTAAGGTGATGCCTTAGGTTGCAGTGACCCGTTAGGTAGCCTGTTAGAGTGCGAATTTCGCTCTTTGATAGGTTCATGATGCGTTTTGATCGCGTCATCTGGGGGACGAGAAATTGTTTGGCTTGTCTTAGCCCTGCACAGTCGGTCCAGTGGCGATTTATTCCCGGTTCCTCCCATTTTCAGGCCCGATTAATGGTGTCATCGAGCCGCAATTAGCTAGGGAGTCTGCCACCTCGTTTCCTATATGGCCTTCATGCCCTGGCACCCAGCCCACTGTTAGGGTGTTTTTGGAGGCAAGGACATTCAGCTGCTGGAAACAGTTCTCTACAAGTCCGGATGAAATCGTAAAGAAACTCAGCGCTATGAGCGCTGCCTGACTGTCAGAGAAGATGTAAATCCGGTAGTGTGATCCGGTACACTCTCTCTCCCTTTTTCTCCGAACTTTCAGTCCAAAGAGCTTCCAATCCGATGTCCCAAGCTAGTTTAAGGTTTTCTTGTAACGAGCTCTAATATACGATTTAACAAATAAAGACCTCTAACGCACGTCAGGTAGTAACCCCGAAAGTTCTTTCGTGATTTTATTTATTGAGTGTACAGGTTGAAGCCATCCCCTTCGAACATTTTGTCCAACAGAGCCGGATTATTCTATCCCCACTGGTTTCGGAGGCTTTAACACCGCACACGATAGGTAGGTAGGTAGGTATACGTGCTCCGTTTTCAACCACACCCTCGTTGTTCGTTGTAGTCTTCGCCTCCCTTCAGTACCAGCCCGTGTCATTCAGGTAGGCCAGGATGGCACTCACTGACTGCCTTCCCACTTCCCCTAGTGACCCGAGTTGGTGGGCTCCGAAGTGACGCGCTCTAAGATGGTTGAAAGCCGGGCAGTGGCACAGTAAATGCTCCGGTGTCTCCTGCTCGTTTGGTTCTTTGCAGCTTCTGCAGTGTGGGTTATAGGGTAGGCCCATCTTACAGGCATGTGTGCCTATTGGCCAGAGGCCCGCGATGGCTGCCGTTACCTTTCTGATGTCCGTTTTACTCAGAGGTACTTTAATATCTGTTGTTACTTCGATTTCCTCTGACTCTTTTCTAACCAGTTCGTCCGCTTTTTCGTTGCCGGGGATGTCATTGTGCCCGGGTACCCAAGCTAGTTGCACCCTGTTGTGTTCCGCGAGTCTGTTTAGTGCCTCCTTACATTTGGCGACTAAAGTAGATGAAGTCCTTGCTGTTGCGAGAGATTTGATGGCCGCTTCGCTATCTGAGTATATCCTTACCTTGGTATTCTGGAGGTCTCGGCCCAATGAAAGCTCAGCTGCTTTCAATATCCCAAGGGGCTCCGCCTGGAACACTGTTGCTGACCCTGGGAGGTGGAAGGACTCTTCTATCCCCCAGGTTTCTTCTCCACTCTTCTCTTGTTGGGTATCTTGTAGTATATGCATTGCCGAACCGCATCTCGGTTGTCATGTAGTCGGTATTCCCTGTTAGCCGATCGTTTATTTCGTTCAGGATCTTATAGTGCCCGGTGTGGTAGATCTTCCAGCTCTGGCTTGCCTTCAGTCGTACCGTGCTTTGGGCTGCTGTGTTCCTTATGAAATGCTCTATCGGTAATATGTTTAGAATGGCATTCAGCGCTGCTGCGGGGCACGATCTAAGTGCTCCTGTTGCACCTACGCATGCCGATCTCTGTATCCTGGTTAGTTTTTTGATGTTGTATGCCCTAGTTAGTGCTGGAAACCATACCAGTGCTCCGTATGTGAGTATGGGTTTTACAACCGCTGTGTAGAGCCATATTATGGTCTTGGGGTTAATGCCGCAGTTTTTCCCGAACATCTTCCTACAGGAGTAGAATGCTATGCCTGCTTTCTTTACTCTTTCGGTGATGTTTTGTTTCATTGATAGCTTCGTATCCAGTATCACTCCCAGATACTTGGCTTGTTGTGACAGCTCTAGCTTTGTACCGCCTATCTTCGGTTTACTAAATCTGGGGATCTTTGTTCTCTTTGTAAAGAGCATAAGTTCCGTTTTACTTGGGTTTATGCCCAACCCATAGGCTTTTGCCCATTGGTTGAGTTTTTTCAGCGCCCTTGTCATTAGTTCGCTAAAGACGTCTGGGAATGGTCCTGAAGCGTGTAGAACTACGTCGTCTGCGTATGCTACCACTTTAACTCCTTCGCTATTGAGTTATCTCAATATGTCGTCCATGTTAATCAGCCACAGCAGTGGAGACAAAACTCCTCCCTGAGGTGTGCCCCTCTTCTCGTGTGATCTCGTGTGATGAGTGCCAATCAGTTCGGCTGTTATCCTTCTGATCGTTAGCATTGCGCCGATCCATTTTCTGATGCTTGCTTCAACTCCAATCTTGTTGAGGCAGCTCAGAATGGAATCTGCGTTTACGTTATTGAAGGCGCCTTCTATGTCTAAGAAGGTGGCCAGTGTATAGTTTTTGTAGACCAATGCCTTTTCTATGTGTCCCACTACTTGGTGTAGTGCTGTTTCCGTAGATCTACCTTTCCTGTATGCATGCTGTCCTTTGATAAGGCTTTTCTCCGTTCTTTCTCTGATATGGATATCTAGTATCCGTTCCATTGTTTTCATGAGGAATGTGTTCTCTTCTTCCTGGTTTTGGTATAAAGACTAGTCTTGCTTCCTTCCACTGAAGTGGTATGCTGTGCTGTTTTAATGCATGCTTGGAAGATTGCTTGCAGCCATTTCCGCCGTGTCTAGCCGTGTCTTTGATTCCTTCTAGCGATTCGCAATGCCTGCTCCAGGAGTCTTTCTTGGCTGCGTGTATCGCATTCTTGTATTCCTTTTGTATTTCCTTATACGGCTGCCAGTTTTTGGTGCCGTAGCTTTTATTAAAGGCTTTTCTTGCCTTTTTCCTGAGCTCGCTAAGCTCTTTGTTCCACCATTGCGGGTATATCTTCTTAGAGTACGTTAGTCTGCACGACTCTTCGAATGCGTTGTTGAGAATATTCGTGAAGTCCCCGACTTCCTTGTCTATTCTTTCTGGGGTGGATCGGACCTTGATCCTCCTGTTTTTTATCTTTGACTGTATAATCTTTTCATATTTGTACCAGTCTGTGTTACAGGGGTTGAATATATATTTGTTTTTTGTCGAAACCCTCCACTTTCCTACTTTATAGTTGCTATACCCCATTTGGATGGTTATGTCTAGGACCTCTTCCCATCCCTGAAATTTTTCCGTACTCGGAAAATTGAAGGTGGGCGTTTCCCCTCTGTTACATATAGTGACGTCACGACAGATGATATGTTCGAAAAAGGAATCACCCCTTTCGTTTGTTTCCTTACTTCCCCATAGTGTGTGCCTGGCGTTGGCATCGCACCCGAGGATGAGCGTTGATTCCGTCTCTTTGGACCATTGCATCACCTTGATGAACGCTTCAGGTGGTGCTTGCTCGTCATGGGCCATGTATCCCCTGAGGCTATGAGTACGGCTGTTCCGTCCGCTGCTTCAAGCCTGGCCACTGCTAGGTCTGAGTTGCTAAGATTGGGGTGTAGAAGAGCTTTAAGGTTGTTTTTAATGATTATTCCCGTCCTCGGCCTACTGTCGAGTTTGTGTATAATGTTGTGTATCCTTTATTGGCCATGCCAGAGATTTGTCCGTCCCTGGTCCATGGCTCTTGTAGTAAGCCGATGTCGATGTCCCCTTCTCGGAGGAGGACTGACAGATTCGCTGAAGCGTGCGAGCTACGACCTTCGGCATTTAATTCGGCGTGGTATTGGGGCTGTCGTCGTCGATAACCAAGTCGTTCATTAGCTACTTGGTATCGTCGACTTCGTCCTCGAGGTTGTCATCCGGCTCGGTTAGGAAGACCTTTATCTTTGCCTTCCTGACCCCGTACCGTACCTTGTAGTCGGTCTCCTCCAGCTGTGGAAGGCATTGCTTATTGATGAGGAACAAGTACGGCTGGCTTGCCCTCATCTCTCGCTCTGCCTTCAAGATGGCCCAGTCAGCCATGTCGACATCCTGATATAGGGCTCTCAGAGTCTTGAGCACCCTGTCGTGGTTCTGGGCCTTCTCGGGATATCCGTGGTGGGGACGAGCTTTAGGCTAAGCCCTTTCCAGGCGTTGCTAATCTTAGCAACGCTCTCCGCCAGGAAGTCCCTCGAAAACTCGTCGTCGCACCTGATCACCCGGTGCCCTCGAACCATGTCTGAGGAGTCGAAGGATGGTGTCGGAACAGTTGGCTCAGCTAGTATCTTGTCTGATACCATCTCCGACAGTCTGGTCTCGACCTCATCCCACTTCTCCGACAGCAGGCGCCCATCGCCGTTGAGCTCGTCCACCAGTGCCATGGCCAGGCTGTCTCTAGCCACCTCGCTGAATTTGTTCGCCGGCTTGACGAAGGTCGTAGCTCTGGCGACACCTTTGGCGCCCTTTGCACTTTTCGGAGCGCTCTCATTCACTTCCTGTGAGTGGCTTCGATTGGGGCTGCTGGAACGCTTCCGGGTGCTCCCTCTCGTAGGTCTCGAAATCCGCGATTACGGCCTGGAATCTTGCCTTGTCTTTAAAGTCACGCTGGTTCGCTTTGCCCTCTGCCTCATTCTTGGCTATCTTTGCCAGGATGAAGCGGGCTTTGCTGGCCTGCGCCTTCTTTTGTTGGTGGGAAAACGACTTTGGCTGGTCGTTACCCTTAACCTTGGCGTGGCTCGCCTTGGTGGTGGTTGGTTGTTGCGTTTGGGGAGTGCTCGTCTTAGCATTCCCCACCGAACTCGACGGAGTAAGCGTCTCGTCATCAGAGCGCAGCAACTCGTCTTCGTCGAGTTGTCGGGGTTTTACCTTCCCCATGAGGTCCGAAGCGGATTTTTGTGGATTGGCCATGTTCATAAACGCCCGCGTTGCTCGACGAGGCGAGCGCGGCGGGCCCGAGGGGTTTGGGGCTTTGAAAAAGGTCGACCGCGGCTTCGCCCCAAAGCCGCGGCAAGGCATCTTACGACCCAGGGTTGCCCGGCCCTGAGAAGGCTCCGTTCAGACACAGCTGGATTAACGCCTCAGCTGCGAAACCAAAAGTCAGGGGGCACGGGTCGCTTTACACCCCTGACTTGAGGCGAGGTCGTTTTAAAACTTGCCCAGGTCTCGGTAGAGAGGTGGAGTCAGAGGTGTCTAGGTTATGGGATTCACAGGGAAACTTGCCGCTCGCATTAACCGTACCGAGGTACGTTTCTAGAAGGTACCGCGCGGAGGAACCTCTACGAGGAGAAGGTGGTTTCTATCAGATTGATATTCACCTGCAAGTCGACTTGATGCACCAGTAGCCCAAGGAATATACATCAGCAAGTACTATGCTGATCTTGCCTTGGTCTGATGCACCCTTACCACCCTTACGGACATGATAAGTTAACATTTTATTTTGCAGCCGTTAATTTATATTTGTCTAAATCCGAGTTCGATTGATCCGACACTTCCGATTCCAAATCTGATTTTTATAATCCAATTGTCGCAATTAATTTATATTCAATTTCTGCGAATTCAAATATAAAATATATTTAATATTTATTTATTTATTTCACGAAACAGCAAATATCTGCCATACAATATGATTCCCTTGCCTCTGTCCAAACAAGGAGTGCTTTTTAACGATGTGCTCCAACTCACATCAGGTGGGCAGAGGCAAGGATAGGTGACATAATATGATGTCAGCATTAACATCTAAGGACAACTCAACATGTAACAAAAAGTATAGCTCATTATACAAAGAACATAAAACACGGAAAGGGTCATGCATCTCGAAATTAGTTTTACAAATATCGAGAGCAATCGGACGAAAGTGACGAGAAGGTCTGGCTGGGACACAGAACTTAAACAGATTTAGGAGATAGGACGAACAAATATGACCATTAATCAATTTAAAAAGGAACAGCACTCCGTGGCAGCTCCGACGATCATTAAGAATGGGCAGGCTAAGGAGACGCAGCCTGTTGATGTAAGACGGGAGGCGGCGATGAGGGTCCCAGTGTAAACCCCGAAGAGCGAAAAACAGGAATTGTTTCTGAACCGATTCAATAAGGTCTTCGCATATTGAGGTGACCATACACACGAACAGTATTCCAGAATAGGACGAACAAGAGAGACATAAAGAAGTTTTTTGGTGTAAGGATCGTCAAACTCCTTAGACCAACGCTTTACAAAGGCAAAAACGCCTCTAGCTTTACCAACAATTAAGCCAATGTGGTCGGAAAAGCTCAAATTGTGGGCAAACAGAATTCCAAGATCGAATACTGAATGAATGCGCTCAAGATCACTCATCCCTAAAGAATAACTTGCAGAGAAACAATTTTTACGAAAAAAGTACATAAATTTACATTTAGAGTTGTTTAGAAACAGCAAATTGTTAAAGCACCAAGACTGCATGTTGTTTAGGTCAGACTGCAAAAGCTTATATGAGTCAGAGTTTCTCAGTGGCAAGCATAGTTTGACGTCATCAGCGTACATCATCACTTGAGAATTAAGAACGACATTAGGCAAGTCGTTAATAAAAACAGAATTGGCCCAAGGTGACTCCCTTGCAAATCTCCTGAAGTTACTCGGACACAGTCTGAAAAAGAACTCTTGAAGGCTACTCTTTGAGTTCGAGACCGAGTCAACGAGACCGGGAAACCCAAGAGTATACGTTTTTTCAGCAGCAGCTGGTGGTTCACGCTATCAAAGGCTTTACTAAAGTCAGTAAAGACAACGTCAGTTTGCGTGTTTTTTTTAACGCGTTTCTAATTTTTTTTTTTTTTTTTAATTCCTTCTATTCCTCTCGGAACCTTAGGGCTTCTACGAGAGCTTTCCATCTAACTCTATTTTGAGCTGTCTGTTTCTGCATTTTCCCATGTGATGTTTATTTGGGCAAGTTCTTGGTGAGCGGTTCTTCTCCAGGTTGCTCTTGGCCTTCCTACTCTCCTGCTTCCTTGGGGGTTCCAGTCTAGTGCCATCCTCACTATTCTACTCGGGTTTCTTCTGAGAGCGTGCTCTATCCACATCCATTTTTTTCTTCCTTATTTGGATGTGAATCGGGGCCTCGTCTGTAACGCGCCCTAATTCTGTGTTGGCTATTCTGTTTGGCCAGAATACCCCACATATGACTCTCAGGCATTTGTTGCTGAAAGCCTGTAGCTTCTGCGTTATTTTCTTCATGGCGAGCCATGTCTCACTTCCGTATAGCAATATGGATTTCACACACGCATTGTAGATCCTGAGCTTTGTTCGTCGGCTAATTTGTCGGTCTCTCCATATGCGGTATAGTCTCCCAAATGCTGAGCGGGCTTTGCCAAGACGACTGGAGACATCATCATCCACTCCACCACTGTTGGATATGATGGTGCCAAGGTATGGGAAACTGGTAACGAACTCGATTGGATTCCCATTTATGTTGATGTTCCCTTGGCTGGAGTGGTTGAAGCGCATAGCTTTTGTTTTCGCTACGTTTATCTCGAGCCATACGCTGCTGGCTATCCTGACGAGGTCGTCACTGTGCGATATGAGACAGATGTCGTCTGCGTAGTCCAAGTCCTCAAGGTGTCTGGTGAGGTTCCACGTGATTCCGCGCTTGGAAGAGCATACTTCGCTCATTAACTCGTCGACTACGATGTTGAAGAGGAGTGGTGACAGCGGGCATCCTTGCCGAATTCCGGTGTTTGTCTGGAAAGGTGCACTAGTTTTTCCATTGTGCAGTACCAGGTTGGCATCGTCATACATAGATTTGATTATGGCGATGAGATTTGCAGGTACTCCTTTTCTTGCAAGTGCTCGCCATATTGCTGCTCTTCTTGAAGTCGATGAACAGGAGGTAAAGCGGGGCTCTCCATTCCACAGCTTGCTCGGTTATTATGCGTAGTGTATTTGCCTGGTCTACGCAACTCCTGTGTGGTCTGAAGCCTGCCTGTTCGTCTCGGATTGTTGGCTCAATTTTTTCCTGGAGGCGTTCGTTCAGAAGT